>JAUMHQ010000061.1:8070361-8095253 GCA_032361165.1 Enteromius paludinosus | reverse complement strand
CGTTTAGCAGACAAACAGCAGGGTTGTAGAAGAGACAGCTCAACTAAGAGAACTAACCCTTTAAGTCAGAATCCCCCTCAACACCTCTTCACTAACTCGTCTGTTTACGTATTTGTGTTCTTTGTGCACTGAAAGGTGATTTTTAAATTCTCCCGTGCAGTTCTTATGTAGGCTGAAGAAATAAATATAATAATCAGTATGATAAAAACAACAGCTCAGTACCATGCTTTGCCACAAAATGTTACTCTGATGACTTTACTCGGAACATAAACTTGAAAACAGCTTGACTTCTCTCAAGCAAGGTAACAATGGGGCTGTGAAGAAAATGACCTAGCTGAACACTTCTGAGAGATGCACAAACTCAGATGTAATTTACAAAAGCTCTCTCTCTCTCTTTCACACACACACACACACACACACAAACATTACACACACGCACACACACTCACTCACTACCTTGAAATATGTCA
The DNA here is from genome assembly GCA_032361165.1 of Enteromius paludinosus. NCBI lineage: Eukaryota > Metazoa > Chordata > Actinopteri > Cypriniformes > Cyprinidae > Enteromius > Enteromius paludinosus. The sequence goes on along the minus strand of JAUMHQ010000061.1, from coordinate 8,094,783 downwards.
TCTGATGGACATCTTCAGGTAATCAGACTAATTAAATTGCATATATGAATCTTAAGCTACTGAGCTATGCTCAACCTTTTTTCTTTTTGAAACAAAATGTGCTTTTTTACCTAGGACTGTGTATAATTTCAGCTTCATCTTTAACAGCAGTTGAGATGTGTTTAACATTTTAAAATACATTCTCATGTTAGGAAACAGATTGCATTTTCACCTGTGATTTCTTTTCAGAAAGAAATAAAGTTCATGTAGTAGCCATTTAATATTTCTGTTGATGCTAGATGCTAATTAAACCTGCTTCAGGCAAATAAAATGATCTTAACATTTCAAATAATTTTTTCATAAAAAAATATTATGGTTGTAACACAGGAAATGTTAACATTAGGATTTGAAACATTAGAAAACTATACAATTTAGCATAGCCCATATCTAACAGCGATGTACTCTGTGGAGGTGAACTGCTGCAGAAATGTCTGAGAGTGTTGACAAAAACTGGGGACACAACTTTAAAATCTTATGAAACACACGTGTCATTAAAAAACAACCTTGCTTTGATAGGAGCTATTGTTAAGTGTTACTTTTGATAAAACAAACTTTTTTCATAATTAAAATGATTGAACCCTTCTCTGTGGACACTGTTTTAAATGCAGTGAGAGGACAATAAGAGTCAGGTGATAATTGTGTTAAATACATTATATAAATAATTGAAAATATTTGTATTTTTTTATTTAATTGCAGTTACTATTGCAGGACCTGTCTTGTCCCATGTCTCAAGAATGACTGAAAAGTAATGCACGTCTCATGCTGAATTATTATAATTTTTATTTTTTATTTTTTAGAAAATGTTATTTGTTATCAGAAAATTCTTATTTTTCTAATAATTCAATGGCCTGGAACAAATTATTTTTTAAGTAAATGCGATTTGTCATACTGGTACACTTTTACAAAATTTGTCACTATGGCAGCTACGCTATTAAAAGGTACTAACATTTGAATACTGATATACACAAGTGTTACCGATGTGTACATACTTCTGTACTGAAATGTACACCTCAGACATTAATATTTACCTTCAGGGCAATACTATTGTACTCTTTAAATGTACCATTTGAAAGGGTACCACCCAACCTCTGTACCTATTTCCAGAGAGTGTAAAGTTCTGCTGCCCTGTACCTCACCTGTCCGGGTGTGTGTGAATCTGGTCACTCGGCACCACTGCTCACAGCATGTTGTGGTTTGGATGATGATCTAGAGTCCCTACTTCTTTGTAAAACAGCGCCCTCGGGTGATCAAAGCGAGCAGCTGTCACAGATCTTCCCACAGCAGTGTTTTTTCTTCTTCTCTCAAATACTAAGTTATTCATACAACACCCCTAAACCAGAATATGTGAATTCTGAGTTTGAAACCAAATTTTTTTGTATTTTGTATTTTTTGGACAAATAACTAAGTGAACTCAGGAAAAATATATGCTGACTTTAGTGCTTTTTCAGGGTCAGGTTGTGGCAAGTTGTTTCATGTGTTTTATAACATTATACATTTCTATGAATTATAATAATTCATTTTTTATTTATTTTTACATGCACTGTTTTTAGTGATTTATGGTTCATAATTATTGTCACTGTTTAATGCAGTGTTTATTGTCCTATTTATTTTGCTGTTTAAATGTAGCTAATAAAGCCTAAAAATGTTTTTGTAAATTTCCCCCCGTATTTTTTTGTGAAGAACGTATAATAACACATTTTACAAATAAATATTTAGTGTGACGAGCCTGGTGTCCCTTATAAAAAAATAATTCAGTCCCTTCATTTTCCTTTGCTTTTACTCTTTGACCATATAAACAGAAGTTTTATTGTTGTTGTTCTTGTTGCTTTCACAAAATTGGTACTTGTTTTACATTTCGCTGTGCATCTGAGGAATATATCAGTGTGCAGGCTTTGTTTTTTTTGCAACAAATGTGTTTTTGTATAAAAATGTACAGATGAATAAATGATAACTGTTTTCAGTAGGTCAATTAATCAAAGAAATTTTAGAAATTATATTTTAGACAGAAAGGGGACTTTTGTTTTGTTCTCCTTTCCACTCCAGCACAAACCCGGAAGAAGGAAATAATGTCCGTCGTCGTCCACTAACGTTAGCTCGAGTCAGTTTGAGGTCGAGTGGAAGGTAAGCAAACAAGTATTATTTCTAACAAATACGTAGTTTACAAGTAAGTAATAGTTTGTTTTCAGTAGTTGTTTATATTTAGCCAAAGTCGCTTGAGCTCTTATTGCAAATTAAGCAGGATCTCAAGCCGTTTGGCACTTTTGCTTTGAGAACAGATGAGTCTGAACAGACAGTTAACGTTAGCGGCTGCTGCTAGCAGACTGTCAGTCTTAACAGTTACTAACTGAGAATAGCATTTGTGTTTACTTTCTCTTTAGGCCTGCAATTATTAGAATGATAAGAATGCATTAGCCTTTATCTTGCTTGTAAAAGTTCGTAAGTGTTAAAAAACAAACTCGCTTACACCGGTGGTTTGCACGACTGGCAAACTTTAGTGTGCGTGTTTAACGTTACGGTTTGTTTGTTTTCGTTTTTCTGCATGTCGTGTTTCTCTATGATGGACTTTATTAATGTTAAGTGTTGCTTATCAGATGACTATGCCCTTATGATTTTCGTTGTCAGTTTGGTTTCATTTCATTTTATTAGTCATACGATTTATTCAGAGTAAAATTCCCCTTGCGAACGCTTCTCTTTCGGGCCTCAGTCTCAGTGACATCAGCTGTGGAAGTTGAGTCAGGAGACAAATTTAGCGTTTGTTTGAATTCCCAAGCAGAGTAAAGCCAAATGTACGTTTTTAGTCAGTATTTAATGCTTGTTTTGGCCACGGCGCAACAAAGGGCTAGTTAGACCTTACAGGCGTAGTTTCAGGGAAGTGGAGGATTAAAGAACTGTGGCTTGCTGTGTATATGTTGTAGCTAATGTTAAATGCTGCCTTTCATTAAACACCTTCACAAGAAGCCCCTGGGAATCTGGTAATGGAAAGAAATGGGTAGTATTTGGGGCTCTGTGGCAAACCCCTCTCATAAATTAAACACAGTGAGGCATTATATCTGACCAAATCCGATTCAGAGCTTTGTTTTGCGATGTGTCAAAACAACCTTAACTGTTTCATAAACTTAAGTTAAAAACATTATCTAATGTAATTTTGCCCATTCTGATGCAACATGGTTTCCGGTCCAGTTAACCATGGCGATGACAAGTCAGACGTCCTGCTCTTCGATGAGCAACCACACTAAGGAACGGGTCACCATGGCCAAAGTGACCCTGGAGAATTTTTATAGCAACCTGATATCGCAGCACGAGGAAAGGGAAATGAGGTGAGAACCAAAAAGGCAAAGGACTTTTTTCTTGTTTTAGTAACATTTTTAGGTACCGACTTTTTCCATTTTCCAGAAAGAAGTTTAAATAAGTAAGACCTATTTAATATTTTTTCAATGATCTCTCTAGTGAACAGGTAAGGCGAGTCTAAGTTAATCACTAAGCATTTGTAATGCATGTAATTCTTCACATACTGTAGGTTTGAGTGAATACGGTGAGACGACTATCTGTCGTCATCATCCATTGTTTCTTTGTGAACCTCCCAAATTCCAGGAGTGCTTTAAGACAGCCTGCTCCGTCGCTCTTGAAATGATGTCAGCCTAGAGGACCACACCTTCACTGAAGTGATGAAGCATGTTTCATCCCATGTCTAAGAGATATCCTTTATCTGTTACAGACAGCAGAAATTGGAGAAGGTCATGGATCAAGAGGGACTAGGTGATGATGAGGTGAGCTGGTCTTTTTTTTTTTTTTTCCTGAAAGTATTTCCTTGCTTGCATATACCAAAATCTTGATCTAGATACTGTGTAAAAACAGTTTGTGTTTGTTGTGAAGCAATAAAACACAGAAGTTCAGAATGTAACTTGATCAGTCGGTTTAATTTCTGCTTTTTCTGGTCCTGCAGAAGCGCCTTCGGCGGTCTGAGCATGCAAGAAAAGAAACTGAGTTTCTTCGTCTCAAACGAACACGGCTTGGATTAGAGGACTTTGAGTCGCTCAAAGTGATTGGCAGAGGAGCTTTTGGAGAGGTATGAGTTTTTTATTTTGCTTAAACACCTCAGGGATTTAAAAAATTGTTGCTTTTAACATGTATATGTCAGCTGCGAGGCAGTTTGTGTATTGTGTATATACCATTTTTCCTTTTCAATATTAAAATTTAAAACAGTTGTTTTAAACTGTAACAATTTTTTGCTACATTACCTGTAATATTAAATGCAGCCTTGGTGACCATAAGACTTTTTCATAAAAAAAAAACCAAAAACGTAATGATAGTGATAGATAAATTTATTTCCCTTATTTCCTCTAGGTGCGGTTAGTTCAGAAGAAGGACACAGGACATGTTTATGCCATGAAAATATTGCGTAAGGCTGATATGCTTGAGAAAGAACAGGTGAGTCTTCACTGATAGTCGTGTATCTCCACACATGACATTTTAGGCTCCTTGTTAACAGGTCTCTGTTTTCTCTTCAAGGTTGGCCATATTCGAGCAGAAAGGGACATCCTTGTGGAGGCAGACAGTCTGTGGGTGGTGAAGATGTTCTACAGCTTTCAGGATAAGATGAACCTCTACCTCATCATGGAGTTTCTGCCTGGAGGTGAGTGCAGGATGTCAGATCATCTCAAAGAAACCATTACAATCAAAAATATGGTAGTAAAGCCACTCCTGACTGATATATTCATGCCTGTGTTTGCCCAGGTGATATGATGACTCTACTGATGAAGAAAGACACTTTAACAGAGGAGGCAACACAGTTTTATATTGCTGAAACTGTGCTGGCTATTGACTCCATTCACCAGCTGGGCTTCATCCACAGAGACATCAAACCAGACAATCTCCTGCTGGACTCGAGGGTAAAAACATATATTAAAAAAAATACTTGATTAGAAAAATCAAACTCATTTCTCTTTAGCAAAATAGCCTTGCAGGGTCACGTAGATTCGATCAAATGAGTGATTCTCATTCACATCACATTCTTTCAGGGCCACGTGAAGTTGTCTGATTTTGGTCTATGCACTGGTCTGAAGAAAGCTCACCGCACAGAGTTCTACAGAAACCTTAATCACAGCCTTCCCAGTGACTTCAGTAAGACTTATCACCATCCATAACTCACATGATCATTCAGAAATCATTCTTATGTCCTGATTTTCTGCTCAAGAAATTGTTTAAAAATAAAATTTTGTATAACAGCGTTTTTTTCAGCGGTTTAAATGTAATGCACAGTTCCTTAATGAATTTCTTCAGTAAAAAGAAAAAACAAAACAATTACTGACCCGGAACATTTAAATTGGTATTGTAGATGAAATAATGAAGGTGCTGCATGGCTGATTCTGTGGCAGTAACTTTTGATTCAATTTTTTCTTCAGCGTTACAGAACATGAACTCAAAGAGGAAAGCAGAAACATGGAAACGAAACAGGAGACAGTTGGTAAGAGTTTCCTGATGACCCAATACTGTTTTACACACATTGGGTGGGTACAGATAGATCCAGTGTTTAGAGGAAGTTATTGTGAAATGAATGTGTTCTTAATATGGTAATTGATGATTCTAGTAGTGCCATAGAAGGGTTACGATGTACTGTTGTGTAATGCATTAGATCTCACAATGCTTTTGTTGCATTAGAGGTAAGAGAGTAGAAGAAAAAATTATGATATAATTATTATTATTTATTTTATTTTTTTTCATAGGCTTTCTCTACTGTTGGAACCCCTGACTATATCGCTCCAGAAGTGTTTATGCAAAATGGGTATAACAAGCTCTGTGATTGGTGGAGTTTGGGTGTCATTATGTATGAAATGCTGATAGGTGAGTTGATTTTTGGTTAATAAATAAAATGTAAAGAAAAGTATGTTTATTTTAATACTGCTTATGGTTAAAGTGTTGGTGCGGGTGTTTTTCAGGTTACCCTCCATTTTGCTCTGAGACGCCTCAGGAAACTTACAGGAAAGTGATGAACTGGCGGGAAACTTTGACATTTCCACCCGAGGTCCCAATTTCAGAAAAGGCCAAGGATCTGATTCTCAGGTTGAGCATTCTCATTGATTACCTTTCTCCCACTTTTATTTTTATAAGACTTTTTCATCGTTTTTTGCACTGTATCTTAGCTGTTGCTCTTCTCTCAACCCGATGCATTTTGCTTTCATTAACCATACTGACAACCTACATGAGACATGGTTTATTTTAAGCAGTCTGTTTTAATGTTCACCTAATGTTTTGTTGATTTCCACCAGGTTCTGCTGTGAGGGTGAACACAGGATTGGAGCCACTGGAGTGGAGGAGATCAAAACTAACCCTTTCTTTGAAGGAGTGGACTATGACCATATCAGGTAAACTGTCATCACACACAGATTAAACTGGTACTGACTAATGAAATTATCTATTTTTACTTGCATTATCAATGCGCAATGTCTTTTGCATTGGAATTATAAATATTTTAAACAGTTATATGCTTAATTTGTCACATGACCTTATCGCATTGCATGTTTTATTCAGCACGTGGTATTCAGTTATCAATCAGGAAATGTTTTTTTTTTACCAATTTATTATAATTTTTTTATTTAATCCTGTGAAAATGTCTTGTTCCTTTATACATTATAAAAATAAATTTATTTTAGTCTTCAGTGTGATATGATCTTTTAGAAAATCATTTCAATATGCTTCTCAATTTTTTCCCCTAGGGAGCGACCAGCGGCTATTCCGATCGAGATCAAAAGCATTGACGACACCTCCAACTTTGACGAGTTTCCTGATTCAGACATCCTCCAGCCTTCAGGTTTGTTTTTAGTTATTTGTAACAATTTCTTAAATACATGACATTTTTTATGTATTTCAAAACCTCTTATTCTCACTCTTTCTCTAAAGTCGCTCCTGTGTCCAACCACACCGAGGCAGATCTGAAGAGTAAAGACTGGGTGTTCATCAACTACACCTACAAGCGCTTTGAGGGGCTGACCGCACGAGGAGGCATCCCATCATACATGAAAACTGGGAAGAGATAGGCTTTGATAGGACTCGATAACTTGCTGCACTCTCTCAATGGTTGGTTTTCCATAAGGAGACGTTCTCCATTGCTCCTCCTCGCATCTGAAGGATCCTACATCACCCGTTTCCTGCTCTGACTCAACCATTTATGGATCTGGACTCCACCCGCACTCAATCCATAGAAAGAAACTTTAAAAGTTCTATCTAAGGGCTTCTTTTTCTTTAACACCCTGAATGTGCTCATTTTATCCATGAGCTTTTTCTTTTTTACTTCAAGGATCCAAGATTTAAGGCTACCATCTTTTAGGTTGCCAGATTTTGTACATTTTGGAAAGGAGATATTTTAGTACTCTGACACTTGTAACAAAAAAGGGCTGGAACGGAAGCTAGTTAAATCTTTTGCATCCATAATTGATTTTTATTGCATCAGCAGAGGTGGATCATCAGTTTGCTAGCGTTTGTTGTAGAAGCCCTGTCTCAGCATTTTTCATGTACACATCTGCTGTACACATCTAAAAAAAAAGACTGAAAACTTCCATTTTATTCCATATCATGGATACTTTTCTCCTCTGGATCTTTTTTTCTTGTTGCGCTCACCATTTAAGATCTCAGTGGCAGTGGAAAACATCGGGTTCATAAGTCCGTCTGATCTGAATGTGATTCACACAAACCCCCAGAGCTGCAGATGTTGCCTTACATTCGGATCCTCCTTGTATACCAGCAGGAACATCATGAATGCGTTTGCCAATCAAACCAAATTGTTCATCAACATACCATGAAACTTTACCAGCTGATGTCAAAGACCAAGCAAACTCTAGCAAACGGACCAGCGTTTGTTTTTTATTTAAAAGGTAGTTTTAGCCACTGACTGATTCAGAAGTTGCTTGGTGCTAACGCTGTTGTTTTTCTTAATAAAGGGGCTTATTGCTGATGTTTGGGGAACAAAGCCACATTTTTTTTGCATCTTGAGGAGAATAACAACACTATTCAGGGATTTGAATTTGATTGAGTCTTCCATTTTAATATGGGGATGAAATGTTCAATGCAAAAATTTTCTATTACCAAAGAGGCGCCATGTTTGATCAGCTTTATGGGCTTGATTCTCGATGTTGTTTGGTCGTGGATGCATTGGCTTTAATACAGCATTAATTATACTTTATTAAGCTGTCAACGTATAAACCTGTAGCAGAATATTCATTCCATATTGGTTCCAATCAGTCTGCGTTATTGGAAGCTGCTTGTATCAGCATGTTACTTGTGATTGCTGACTTTATAACGATGCAAGGTGCAAGTATGATTTTTAAGAAGTGTGTGAGATTCCAGACAGTGAATGAGTCATATTTCTACAATCAGGACCCATTTGTCTTCTTTCTGTGACCAAATTGAATGTATCTTGAAGATTAAAAGAGGCTTTTCATTTGGCTGCCCTGGAATGATCGGAGATTCATATAAATGCTTGATTGAATGATTTGGTGACTACACAGCATGAAAAGGTTGAACACCATATACTGCTCGAGAAATATCTCAAATAACAATTACTGTATCCCAGAATGCTACAAATAGAAGTAGCATGAAATTGTGATTGAATGGTGTGGTTTTTTTTATCCTTAGAGCAATATGTGACCTTAGGTCTGGATGTGTATTGTTATATTTTTTAATATATAATGGCTGGAGATTTTCATGCTGTTTGAGAGTCGGCCTGATGCATGTTTTTGTGTGCTGGATGAGTCAGAAGAGCTATAAATTAGTTTGAGAAATGTATTTTGATTTTTCTTTGTGCTGCTTCGTTTGTTCGTTTCAATTCTGCTATCATTGAGTGGGAATACGCGAGGGTGATTTCATGGTTATCGCTTCTAAAAGATGGCCTGATGAAATTATACACTGTCTACAAGAAGCAGATCACCGGCTTGTATCTCTTGTTGCTGTATCTCACATGCTGAAAATGATCATGAAACCAGCGTGTCATAATGGTGGTGTCTGTTTTAAAATCTCACCTGTTTTTCTGTAGGTTTCTTGCTTGCATCCTTGATATAATGTGAGGATATTCTCTTTGAATGAGGAAAAAGGACTTTTTTTTTTTTCTTCTCAAAGATTAACAATGCACCTTTTGCTAGTTGTAATGTCATGTATATTTAAAATACACAAACATGCGCACGTCACATTGTTAAATACACACTGAATGACTGTTGTGTTTGCCTGTAAGAGTTTGTAATTCTTTTTTTGTCACCCAACCAGATGTAGACTAGTCTTAAGAATTTTTGGGGTCTATATTTACTTGCTTAGAGCTAAAGAAATAATTACACCAATGTGTATAAAGGAGTTTATTCACACTGGCGCTGAAGTGCTCACAAACTATCAGTGCAGGAGATCTCTGAATTTTTGCTGTTAATCCAGTGCTGATGGAGGAACAGCACTCCTGCTTTTGAATGGTTTTGAACACAGTTCCAGTTTTCACTGATGTCACATTCTGCTGTGGGACGAGGACGTTTGTCCTCTCTCTGCCTTAAGTTTGAGTAGTAGATTGTGGATTTTTCCTGCGCTCACAGAGCACCTTTCACTGGTTTATTTGTTTGATAGAGAGTTTGTTTTTGAGGTGTGGGCACACTTTGACCTGTTAAACGTCCTGAATAAAATACCAGTTCATTTAAATGCGTGTGAGGCTCTTCTGTTCCTCTTAAATAGGAACACTTTTCCCTTAAAACACACGTTAGGCCTATCCAATTTATTTTTTTGATCATTTTTAAAGAATCCTCTAAACAATTGCTGTTTTTATTATTTTTTAACTCTATCTATCTAGAAGTTTTGTATTGCTTATTTTATACTTTAAATTGAAGGACATACCATGCTTGAAATGTATTTTAATCTGATTATCGTAATGGTTAATGTAATTTTGTCAACTAAATTATCAACCGCTGTTGTAATGTATTTGATTGTTTTAAAGTAGAGTTGCTACTAAGTACAAGTTAAAAGGATTGTTCGACCAGAAATAATAATACGGTTATCATTTATTCGTCCTCAAGTTGTCCCAAACCTTTAGGAATTTTTTTTCTGTTGAACACAAGATGTTTGAGAATTCTTCAAAGTAAACTGTCTCTTTAAGGAATATTTTAAGCATCATTTGCTGGTATCCAAATTAAGAACCTGAGACTATACTTGACCTGTTTGACCTTTTTAACACACATGTGAAAGTGAAATTTTTTTTTCTAAGCAGTTCATTAACAGCTCCGCTCTATAAATAGTGCACAGATAGTTTGAACATGTTTTTCGATCCCACGCATTTGTGACTTGGTCAAACTCATTCCTAACACTTCTATTCATCAGTGACTTAGAGATATGGGCAATTCATTTAACGTTTTAATCTTTGCAACATTTTCAAACATTGTTCTGGGAAAGTTGAGCTGTTCTTCTTAGTGTTATCCGGTAAAAACCCCACAAGAGCAGAAGAGTGATTGCCGCCATTGCAGCAGCTATAGACACGCCTCTCAGTGCCATGTTTCGGACAAAGCTGATGGGATACGGGTTTCCTGTGGTCGTCATGTTAGGAAACAGGCTCTCTGGGTTTTCCCAGTGATTTAGACCTTTAGCAAAGTCTAAACTCACTTCTTTGGGTGATAACACTTTCACTCCTTTATACATTCTCTTCACTCTTCGTTTGTCAGTATCCAGTACGTCACAGCGGTATGTCCCAGAATCCTCTTCTCTGAGAGGGTCTAGCACCACCTTGTCCAGACTCAAGGCTTCATAGCGGCTGAATAATGAGTCATCAGATGTGATGATTCCACCGGCAAAGCGCCAAGACACCACAAATGCAAAACGGCCCATGGCTTCCATCACTTCCTCTAAGCAGTCAAGCACCAGGCGCTGACCAGCATTTGCTGTTTGGGTCTTGAGTCCACACTGCCAGGTGTCTAGGCAGCGGATGGTCCTCATCTTGCAGGAAGTGCTGGAGATGTTTCCGTTTCCCCCAGTACTGCAGAGCTCTTGAGTGCGCAGGCCAAGCCCACAGGTGGCACTGCAGGGAAAGCTGCGGGTGATGACCCAGGTGCTGATCTTCTCCAGTTCTTGCAGTTCGGCTTTGGTTAAATTGTTACATCTGCTTGGAGAGTGCAGGACCATCCAGTGCAACAGCACCAGCCAAAGTGCTGAATGAGCCATTGTGACTTTTGTCACTGAAGAGGGGCAGAGATCAGCAAAAGCTGCCAGAAAATATTCAGAATGAGAATCTGTAAATGCATATATATAAATAAATAAACACACACATATATGTACGTAAACACGCATATCTAAATAAATAAATAATTTTTAACTGAAGTATGTAATTTATTGATATAATTATTTATATATGAATCACATGCTTAGCAAATCTGAATTAAAATAATTAGTTATCAATTGCTTTTTTACATTAAATATTTATTTATTTTGAATGATTCTGTTTTTACACACATTCTTAGCACACATTAAATTAAATTAATACATTAATTTTAATTATTATAATTTTGTTTGTTCATTTAATAATTGTAATACACTATAGCACACCTGAATATTTACAGTTGTGATAAAAATTTGCAGTATCAGCATTCTTAATACTGTTTGGTTACCTGGATGATCCGTGGATAAAGAATCATGTATATGCAAACTTTTGAACGTGTTCGTTTTTATAAATTCAGTTATTGTCTCTATATGTAAACGTATTTTATGTGAAATATCGGTTGCAGGCAAGTACTAATAAAAAGTATTTTGTAGGATCCCTCTTATTTTGGTAAAATAATATTTATTTATTAATAACTAAGCAATAAAGTAAATACTTTTGACTGAAAGTGTAGTCTATGTTCCGAACATGGCACTTTGACAATTTGAAGAAAATAATGTATTTGATATTTTCACTTCAAAAACAAGAATATGCGGGGTCTTACCTTACTTGCAGCGTTTAACCCTTTCACACGTCAGTTTAAAATATTCTAGCTAACGTTAAGCCTCCAGAGTGAGTTTTTTAGGCGACCGTTATTTTGGAATGTTTAGCCTGATTGTTTCCATGGCGACGCGTCATACTTGTCATGTGACGCACTGCAGGCAATAGCGCTTTGTGACGCATGGATCGTTTTAATTTCGTTTGTCCTTTTTTATTGTTGATATTTACAAACATACTGTCAGGCTGTAGTCCTGTTCTGTGTATGTTTTCTGTCCATGTGCTCTGTGTTTACCTTTTGTATCCTCATGTCGCCCCTCGTTTAATTATTACTCCGCCCCTTCATTAGTGTTCACCTGCCAGCCATGTGTGTCCAGGTGTACTCCATTGTCTCTGATTAGTCTGTGTATAAATCCATGCCCCATGTCCTGTATCTTTGTCGGTCCTTGTAAATGTTTCGTGTGTTCAAAGTGTTGCGTGTGCTTCGTGTCAGTTAAAGCTTTTGTTTCTGTTTGTTTATTAAATGTCATTATCGATCAGTAATTACTGACTTCCGTGTTGCCATGCCGCTGAAGAGAGCTCATGACACGCTTCATCACAGCAGGGACAGCCCACGTTACACATACCGGCTATATTATGACATTTTATATTCCAAATTTGAAATCTGTGCAAGTAAATATATTTGGTAATTTAAACACTCTTATAATGGTGTTAGTTGATCTATATCGGGTGATGGGCGCCGCTATGTTAGTTCGCGCTGAATCCGAGCTGTGGGGATTTACAACACGTAAATTCATCCTCTCCTCCCAAAACACATTAAAGTAGGTCTCCGGTAAATGGGGAGAAGAGAAGAGTAAACTTTATAGTAACCTACACGATCTGTATATGAAATTAATAAAACATGTCGTCAGATTATATTTGTAAATATCCTTATTGCCGTTTCTATAGGCATCAGCGTGTATATTATAAACTATAAATGTATGGTTTTGCTAGTAACAGCTAAAATGAAAACACTTCACATTTGTGATATGACAAGCGCTCAGCGCGTCCGCTCTGGCTCTGCGCCAGCAAAAGCGCGAGAGCAGATTTGAATTCAGCAGTTGATGACGTGATGCATTGAACGTTCTAATCGCACCGCTGTGATCGTACGCGCGAAAGGGGAGATATTAAAAGGTAAAGATAAAAAAGTGCAGATGAAAAGACAACCCTGAAACTTTTGACATTCGATTCTGCATTATTAAGTCATATTGAACGTCTGTTCCACAGTTGCGTCTATCACGTGCGATTGAATTAACCCGGGAAAGCACGTGCTTAAAAGAGAATTGCGCTATAACTGTCGGCTCAAACATCTGTTTATTTGTTTTAAATATTTAATGTTTTTTATTTGTTAAATATTTAATCGTTTTTTATTGTAACGTTTTGCCACAAGATGGCGCTCAGTCGCTGAGAACGAATGCAGTGTGATTAAATTGGGTTGCTGCTGTAGTTGTGATAAAATAAGTGACCTACTTATAATATTATCTTTGTGTCACATATATTAGTTTAAGTTACTGGTAAAACACAGATTTGTCAAAGCACGCATTGGCAACTCTATTAAGCTGCATGTATAGTTAGTGTGGGCAGAACTCAAGCAAAACCAGAGGTTTACTGACACCTCTCAAATGTAAGACAGCTATGAAATGCCCAGGGCTGAAAGACTCCTGCGGGGTAATAGTGATTCAAATCATGCCAACGAGTCATTCTTACCCTTTTCGTTTTTGCCCATTCATTTGGTGGAGTCTGGTGGTTTGGTGGCCATAAAAGTTTTGTGAGAGAGATAGAAAGATAGACAACTAAGTCTTTTGTGATGGGGTAAACAGGATGTGGACAGGCTCTGATGGCTGTTTGTCATGCTGAGGAAGCATCACCTCAAGGGCACACACAGTACGAACAAAAACCTGACAGACCAAACAAGCATTAAAGGAATAGTTCAGCCACAAAGAAAATTCTGTCATCATTTACTCACCCTCATGTCCAAACCTGTATGACTTTTTCTTCTTTTTATTTTTCTGTGAATCACACAAGAACATATATATGTATAAAAGACTGAGACACTTCTCAAAGTATCTGTCAAGTTTCACAGAAGGAAGAAGGTTTTACAGAATTTGAATGACGTGTGCAGTAAATGCTGACACAATTACTTTTTAGTATGAACTATCCATTTAAACTGTAGGGATAACACAATCATTCTGTGCAGACAATGGTATCTCACTGGAATTAGTCATATTCAAGCCTTTAGGCCTGTTACTATTTTTAGGCATCTAACCATTAATGAAAATCGGTTTTTTAATGGCTTTAACATTTTTTTTTTGACATTTTTGCTTTGTGTGTGTGTTTTGAGCTGTGTCCAAAATAAAAAAGCACATTTTATATAGTATGATCAATGGATGTACTATGTAGTACAGATGTAGTCTACTGTTCTAGTGTTGCTACTCAGCCATTCAAACTCCTCTTTCATTGCCTCATGGGATGGTAAAGGATGCATAGAATCTCATATTGCAGTATTGCAGATACTTTCTGTCTATTGTTTTATGAATACTGTTAATTCAGACACACTGCTCCTTTTAAATACTCCTTTTTACCTTGTATATAGTGGGGAAGTATGCTTCTTTGGAGGCAGCCTTTGTTAACATCACTGGTTCATATTTGTCTCAGTGGGCTATAAATAGATTTAGATTTAGATATACTGACACCTATTGACATACGTGATGATGTACCACTGCCAGCTGTGTTTTTTACACCAAAACTGTTTTGTTTGTGTCATACTATAAACATTTGATTAATTCCTAACACGTTTTCCTTTATTACTGATGTTTAGTTGTGGTACATGGCCGGTCATTTGATATTAACATGGAGGGGCGACCCTCTCCATGTTAACAAAAAAATCAAAAAAATATGTGTAGTATTCATCACATGTTAATGAACATAATTTTCATTAAACAAATCTTTTTTTGTGTGTGTAAAATATTAAATAAATAAATACCGAATGCATCAAACGTGGTGCCAAAGATAAAAAAAAATCTTAAGATAGCAAGGGATCCGTTTAACAAACTGAAGACGTGATTGATCAAGCGGTGCAACTTGCAGACGGTCCCTCAGTGGCAGACTCGCTTCTCTCTCTACAGCTCCCACAACCGTCTCACTTTTCATGTAGTCCACACTGAGCTCTCGTCAACTCGCTACTTCGGCTTTTACTGCACGGATTTGCCAGTGATTTCACGGTTGCTGATCGTTTCACGTGCACTCCCTTTTTTCCACATCATTTCGCTCCTCTGGCCACTTTCATCATTTACGTTACGCTGCAGACAGTCGGTGGGCTACTTCTTCGGTTTACCTTTTAAACGGAAAGCGTTTTAATGAGATACAAATTGCTTTGCGGTCGACTTCGATGTTGCGCGTCGCTACTTCTACAGAAGTTTCTTCAGTTTCAATATAACATTTTGCCCTGCCGCATCCTGGCGCGAGGTTGCGTGCAGCGCGCGACGGATTAAATGGATTAATTATCACATCTTCACATCAGTTTTCACACAACTGGCGTGTACTCTTGTTTGTTTGGAGACTTCTCTCTCTAAGGGTTTTTAAAAATGAGCGAAATAAACACCGAGGAGGACAGTCAACAAGAAAACGGGGACCTCAGCAGCAAGGACTCGGACCGTCAGCTTCGCCTGAGACTGTGCGTTTTAAACGAAATATTGAACACGGAACGGGATTACGTGAGAAACTTGGCATTTCTGCAGTCGGTAAGTAGACTGTGTTCAATCTAAACACTGAGTGTTATAGTTTGAGCACCCATGTGGCTGGTTACATGCTGCAGTCGCGCGGTTATTGTTACAGTGTCGTTTACAGACTCATAAACTGAAGATAACGGGCACTGGTGAAGCTGTCAAGCTGTGTTTTAGTCACTGTACTGGCGTCAAGAAAGAGGAAGCTCAGACAGCTTTTCTAAAACAGCGTTTCAAAAACAAATAGTGTTGGCCAGGGTATTTTTAGTGGCGTTTTATAAATGACAGAGCATGAAACACAAGGGACTATTTTGAGAGGGACTTCTTGGGGGTTTTATTAATGCTTTAAAATGACTTGAATATTGTTCCTCCGAGTAGGTGTTTTAACTCAACCCTTTTGCTTCATGTACCACTACAGCCCAAACAATTAGGCTCAAGTACCAATTCTATCATTTATTTTATTAAACGCACACAAAAATGATTAAGCAATTTAAGTAGCATCTTCTGTTATGATTGTCATTCATACACATTTTATATAGCTATATAGAATTGAAATTTTAACCTTATTACACACACAATTGACTGTTCTCTTCTGGTTTTTAGATGACTGAAGTGTGAACGCTTTCAAACTGAGAAACAAGAGTCTGTCACTTTTAAGAATTTTTTTTTTTTTTAGTCATTCAAACAAGCTCTGACTGAAATTAGAGTAAATGTCCTGGTCATGTGCCATTTCCTTATATAAGCTCTGTCTCATAAAATCAGCAGCGACTCATGTGAGAGGTGGGATTTACAGGGTCTTCAGGGCAATCTAGTAAATCCCCTAACACTTGTTTTTTTGTCTTTTGATAAGACTGGGGTGTGCACATTAGCATACAATCCTGCTCAGCTCAGAGCATGTGTCCTTTAGTAAACGACGCACCTGGAGCATCACTGACCCTCCACAGTATTTCAATGCGCTGATAACGTATCTTAACAAGTAAAAAAATAAATGCAGAAAATGTTTGATGGCATACTTGACGTGTGTTTTCTTGCTCTGATTAGCATCAGATCAAGACATTGCATGTCTGGATTTAAGAACAGACAATCGTGAACCCATTCATATTCCAACCAACTCCTTACAGTACTTTACAGCTTTTATAATCCCTGTTAGTCAGTTTTTCATGCATTTCTCACATTCCACACCAGTGCATTTGTCCAAAACCTCTTGATCCTGGGATAAATTTAACTGGATCAAAGCTACTGGAGAGGTTTTACAAACATGCCAATGAAGGGTTAGCAGCCTTACAGTTATTAAACCAGTTTTATAACAATCCCTCATAATCATATTGGCCTGTTAAGCTTCTGGAGTACATTGGCTTTGTGAAGAAGCTGCCAGTTGATGGCGCCGAGCCTGTGGCCGTTTAAGATTGATGAAAAACACTGTTTCTAGTTTTCTGTGAGAGTTTTCTGTCCTAGTTATTGTTCTTTCTCTGCATATGAGAAGAATCATAGGTCTCTCTCATCTTTTGAGTCTCAGTGGGATTCATCTCCCTAGCGGAGCGTCTGATGTTATCTGATCTGGAAGCATTAAGTGAAGCGTGACCAATCAAATTAGTCCCTGCAGATGCACCTGACGGCCTCTCGTCAAGATGTGTTGACGCAGGTGAAGCGAAGCGGACGGTGGTGCATCAGGTGAAAGAGAGAAGAAACCGCTTCGTCTTTCAGCATCTGTGTCTTTCCAAGGGCCTCGGTGTGAAAAACAAGGACGAGCTTGAGATCGATATCAAAGACGTCTGCCTTTCAACTCATGGCTGGCACTCTAGGTGGTCTTTATGCTCTTTTGTCAGCACACACAGCCATGCCAAACATCACTGGCTGCCACACTCTAGGGAGACTGATAATTGCCTCATGAATTTGTTTGGATATCTGAGTAAGATACCCAAACTACTTTTATTAGACTGAAAGGTTTCAGGGCTGTGGTTTTGTCGCTCCCTGAATGGCTCTTCATGCATCTGTTTATATCTGGAATTCCACTAGGAATCTCAAAGATATTACAAAAGGATAATATCATGTAGTTTCAAAGAAAGAAACCAGGCTGTGATTTGTAAACGGTCGGCAGAACCGAAGATTCCCTGATGACTTTTTTTTTTTTTTTTTTTTTTTAAGCATCTTCTGTTTAATTTAGAATTTTAGATAAGAGATTAGATGGTTTAGATGTTAGGGCACATGATAGCTCACCCTGAGTGAGATGTAGGGAAAGGGGTGTGTCTTAGAATAATTGAGTCAAAACAAAAGTTCATTAGTTCCTCTCAGAGTGACCTGTCCAGTGGCATAACTCTAATGACAAAAGCATTTAGTGAAATGATTAAGAAAAGCAGATGGCAAATGCTTTTTGCAATTTTAAAAAATATACTTTATTTAAAAATATACAACTAATAATAGTTTATTATAATTAATTGCTTTAGCATGTTGAATCTTTCATTAATAAATTAAAATTTAATTGAATTTAAGGCATCCTTATGCATGAACCCAGTATTAAATCATTTATTAGTTAGCTACATCCCATTTACCAGACCTTTTAAACCATTAAGATAAGTAAGCTGATTCCAGAGAAAGTTTCCCAGAGAAACTTCCTCAGGGCCAATAAGTAGGAGATTGTGATTCAATTAACTTTTGAGTTCCTAAATGTAAGAGCTTCAGTGTTTGTGTATGACCGGGATACGCTTCCTGTGTTGGGATCAGTGCCCCATCTAATGTCTTTGCTGCCATTCCAGCTGTTGTTAGTTTGTGTGGCCCAGCTGGGCTCCTGTGGACAAGAGTCTGTTCACCCAAACAGGATGACATGAATGTATAGAGGAGCAGGGGGAGGAAGTCAACCTGGCGCTTCCTGCTTGCCGATGATGTCTCTTTTTGAGTCCTTGCAGGAGGGACACACAAGTGTAGGCTTTCTGGACTATAAATAGTTTCAGACCCGATCCGCACCACAATGTCACAACCAGCTACCCAGCAGCCATATTGCTCAGTGGGGTGCACGTCTGCACGAGCCAAACTATGGCAACAATCCTTAGCTTGGATAAACTGACATTTTATGTTTTCTGTGTAAGCTGCAACTCTATATACCAGATGCCAAAGCCAGGGCCTATGGGCCAAAGTTGGCCTGTGATGACATTTGTCCTACCATTGTTTTGAGCCCACTCTGCATTTATAAGTAGCCTAGTTCATATTTAGAAACTGTTACTTGCTCGTGATTATTTATGACATTTACTACACCAAATTGTTTTCAGTGTATTAGTGCCTGATGTGTTTTACAAGCTCGTATGTATAGATTCAGTGTTGAGTGTTTTGCATGCTAAACCCGGGTTCGCTGACCCCCGTAGACCCTCCAGATGCGCAGTATTACTGATGATTATCAGTAGCAGCAGCGGTGCCACCTGTACTAAAACAGTCGGCAGCTGTGAGCTCTCGCCCGAAGCTCTGATGATTACGCTCCTATATCCTCTAAAGTGTCAGATTATCAGTGTCTTAAAGCTGCGAGAAGTCATGCGTTATAAGCCAGGACACAGAGGCACAAGCCAGCACCAGGAATTTAGGGAATCTCTTTAAATTTCCTGAGCTTAGTCAGCATGGTATACTTTTCCTTGTGATCAAGCATCTGATATCAAACAAACACTGGGCTAATGTTGCTAATTATAGCTTTATTTTTAATGCTGAGGAGTGACTGGTTTGGTGGAGGGGGTTGAGTTTCCTCTTGTTTTACTCTGATAAGGTATCACTTGAGGGGAAACCAGTTGAAGGAAAAGTGCTTTTGTAGTTTCAGCTGTTTCTGATTACTTTTCTGATGTCTGTAACACCCAAAGACCCAAGGATATCTGGAAAAGAACCAAACACAAGCATTCGTTTCTATGTACTCCCCAAGAATACATACAGTCCCAAACTTTTCACTAGTAACTGTCTTGAGTAACTAAGTTATGATTTTAAAATCAGGAGACGGGTAAGTATCGTTCAAAAAATTTTGATACCGATACCTTGAGTTCGAGACCGTTTCCTGAACGATACCTTTTTCAAGGCCAATTTTATTAAATTAGTTTTAACAAAATTACATTATCTCAACAAAAAATTATTAAACATCGCAACCAGCTCGCGAAAAACACACTTAATCTATGGTGGCAAATCTATGCCATTAATAAGCGAGCGCACCACTGATGCTGACAAGCGCGGTAAATCATTTCTGTGAGAGGAAAATAGATGTACATTTCTAACCTTCGCTGACCCCCGTACACCCTCCACTTGATACGTCATCCCCGCGCAATTCAAGCACTCGCGAGCGATCATTACTGCACTCGATCTTCTCTCACCTGCTCACGCGAACACTGTTATTTTTGTCAGTCGTGGTGTTTTAGTTACAACTAAACAAACCCCATACCCCCCGCCCCCCAACAACTGCGGCCTACGACGACAATGCCATCGTCCATCGCGATGTTTCATATTAGACATCATACGATGCCAAATTGGTCGACATCGCCCAACCCTACGTTAAAGTCACCTGACGTGCGGTTTTGTTTACTAGCATACTGACCTGGCGCGCGCACGTTTATGTGTGTGACGAAACTGCACCATGCGCGATACAGACAGCTCAACTTAATGCACACAGAAATGACGTGCAGTCGTGTAAATAATATAAATAACATAAGACTATTTTACCCACTTCTGGTCAAACACACTGGCTAGTGCTGTAGTCTTATTGACCTACCATTGATGATGGGATTTAACCCCTTTACGGTATCAAAATTGGGTACCAAACGAAGAGACGTTTTTCGATGCTTCGAATTCGGTCGGTACCTAAAAGGTATCGAACTAGATACCCAGCCCTACTTGTAAGAGTCCTCCAATACATCTATAAATTTATACTGAAATATCAATGCTATATACATTAGTTTTATTTTCTTAACTTGACCAAGACTGAATTTATTGAATCAAAAATGCAGTTGAAATTTTTTTTTAATACAAATCTAAATATTCAGCACATTGTCAGACCTTACAGATATGAATCTAATATGCTGATTTTATGCTCAAAAAACATTAGTATTAATGGTAAACAGTTCTTTGATGAATTTAAGAATAGGAAGAAATCTTTTGTAACCTTATGCATTTCTTTACTTGACACTTGATCAATTTATTTCATCCTAGCTGAATAAAAGTATTTAATTTCTTTAAAAAAAAATTTTAAATACAAAATAAAAGCATGCTGTCTCCAATTTTTGGAATGGTAGTGTATGTTTTTTATATATCTGTATCTGTTTTTTTAATTTATCTGTGCAGTGCACAGTTTGTGATATCTATGAGCAACTCGGGCACAATCAAACATATTTAGTATTCTGTTATGTGTAGAAAGATTTTGGGCCAATGATCGTTTGTCATGGGTCAGGGCTACTTAGTGCGGAAACAGCAACCATGGGACCAATAAAAGGTCCTGTCAATCAATGTGGTAGCTGCTGGTTAATGGAAAAAATATGCTGCAAATCATCAGTGTTGCTTGTTTTTCATGTTCAGGATGTTTTCATGTTATGTTTTGTAGGAGGACATCCTGAATCTTCCGCATCAGCACTGAATCTGTAAGGATCCTGTACAAAATAAACAGCAACATTTGCTGAAATTATGCTCCTGTGGCCTTTTGTGGTCTGATAGATATTATGTGCAAGGATATCTGCTGATGTTCTCTGTGATATTCGGCATTTTAAGCCAATCCGATCGGCTGAGCAGAAAGTCAAACTTAGAAATCCTAGATGGAGTCGACTGATTGGTGAGTCACTGTGAGGTCATGAGCACAGCATGAAACTGATAAAGTCATCTGTGTTCCTAACCACGCTGACAGAGGTGTTGATGAGTTATATGTTTATTCAGATATCAAAAACAGAAACACACTGGGCAGGCAATGACTGTCACCAGCACTTACTAGTTAGATTCACACCTCTGAGTTAATCTACCTGGGCAGACACCATGTCACAATCACGTGAATAAGGTATGCCTGTTGGCACGTCCTCATCTTTTACAAACAAGCTGACAGCAAACAAAGCCATGTGTAAGAGATTATGAATGCTATCAGATGGAGGAGAGGTATGCAGACCACAGGCATATGGGATAAGACTCTTAGCAGATGTTCGCAAAATGTTCAAGAAACTTTGGATTGTGGCTTGCTGCATTAAACTGTCACTTACATAACCCTGCTTTGAGCATGTTTAAGGTCTGTTTTGTGTTCCTGACTATTTAATTATTTAGGTGATGAGGATTAATGTGTGTGTATGAGGTTTGCTTTCCTTCTGATCTCTTTGTGGGATAGTGGCTGTGATTATTTACTTGAATTACATACAATACTGCTGCTTTCTCACTCTCTCTTGGCTGCCAATAGCCTTGATTGTGACCCCCATCACAAACATTACTTTTGCAGCTGTAGACAATAGCCGCCTACTTGAGAGGCATGTTTTGCAAAGAGAAAGGCAGCAGTAAATAGAAGGCCATACATTGGAGTGTTGACCCTTGACCCCTTTGACCAGAAGAGCTCTAAGGAATTTCTCTGTTGTCCTGGGGGAATAGCCCCTTAGGGTTGTGGCCAGAGGCCGGCCGAGGTGTCATGACTTTTGAGATATTTTTTGGTCGAGATCTTCAGATGTAGGCGATGGCTTTTCCAGTTGCTTCTGAAAGGGAAGAAATATGAACAGCGTGATGTTAACTTACCCCACTTACCTCACCCTTGGACAAACAAAGGAGCGTGTAGTATTGATGGATGTGGATTGTGTCAGAATGACTGGAACTGAATAATTTACTTGAGTCCTGAAGAACACTTGAAGATGGTGAAAAAAGTCAGGTCAATCATTTAGGTGACTAAATATTACATTTATTATAGAGCTTAACTAAAGTAACTCATTGTAATTCATTAACATAAATTTTAGTGATTCCAAAAGGGATATTTCACCTTAAAATGTTCTGCTGTTTGTAAGTTTTACTTACTCTTATGTTTTTCATGTGACACTAATTATTTAGGAAGCAATGAAAAATTATAAAGAAAGCAGTTGTGAATTTAAAAGCTGTGTATTTAGATCTCTCACAACACATCCCACAATTTTTATGTATCAGATCGGTAGGGGGACAATAGACTTTTGTGTTTGAACACATTCAGCCACAACAGTGTCTGCACTGTGAGAGAAAACCTCTGAAAAAGTGGACAAGCTCAAATGGTTTATACCCCATTCACACTTGGATTTAGTGATGTCTGTCTATTGTGTCAAAGAGTTCAAGTCTTGATCAGTCCAATTTCTGAATAAACCATTTTTTTGGAGCTAGTTCTTCTCAAATTAACTTTTGGCTGAGTTTCCTAATTTAGAAGAACCATTTTTTCCCATTAGTGAATGAACAATGGCTTAAATTTGGGACTGTTCCTCATGTAAAGATACTGTATATAACCCAAAGGCCTGGAATCGTCTAGTAAATACTGTATTCTTGCTAATTTCAAGTTATATTTGGGTTTGTTTGTGGAAAAACAAATCTAAATGAAGAGTATTAATGTCATGTAAAACCTGCTGTTTGATTTAACGCTTGCTGTTCGATTATGAATTAACTCATTCATTCTCTACTTTAATCTGTCACAACCCTACAGCTGATGTAAAGCATCCAATGTTTTGTCATCTTGTGGGTTTATTTCCTGTGGTGAGATGGAAGAGTCTTGTCCAGCCACCAAAACCACTCTTAGGATGATAACCAATGAAGAAATGACAGAACTCGTGCTTGTAATTTGACTCAAATTAAGCAACACTGCAGTGATGATGATACACTTTGTGGCTTTTGGGCTGAATGTGCTGCTGTGATATTGAATCCATTATTCTAAAGGGAAGGAGGAACGACACGTCAGGAAATTAGATAATACGCACACACGCGTATAAGCCTGTGGTAAATGACAAAGTAAGCTGCTGCGGTTCTTCACGGCCAAAGAAATCCCATTATGCGTCAGTACACTCCAAAGGTAATTAAACCGTATGTGTTGAAGTACTCATGCAAGTGTCTCTCAACGTGAAGTGATAATGATTGCTGTCTGTTGTTGTTGTATAGGCCAGCTCAGGGTCCACTCTGTCCTTTCCCCCCTGTGGTGAATGAACCCCTGGCTCTCGTGGCACCTTTCCATGTGCTCAATCGCTCTTCCATGGAGATGAGCCCAAATGCCTTCCAGATGGCCAATCCAATCTGGACTGAGATCTTATCTGGACTACCACATGTCAGCACCAAGCCTTTGTAGCATTACTGTCCAACGGTCAACCAGTGTTGGATTTTCCATACGCTCAAGCTTCTTAATGATGTTCTGGTGTCACAGACAGGGGTTTTCTTGTGAATGGGGCCATGATGGCTACAACTACCTCACATTGGAAGCATGTCAAATTTGAACAGGCAAAGTTAGTCCAGATGATTCTTAATTGGTTTTTTCTTAATAATATGAATTTCCCCAAAAAACCTTATAAACTCACATTTGTGTTATAGACATGATTGAAATGTTTTTGTGTCCTGACTGGGAATGGTTACTTTTCTAAGCAGTTCGAATTATTTTTGCTTGGCAGATGAGAAAATAAGCGGGGGAAAAAGTTAAGGTTAAAACCATTCTTAAGAACCAGAGTATCATACAGCCTGAGGGTGTAGGCATTTTATATCTTGGAGCTACTAGCCACCCTAGTATTGCC
>JAUMHQ010000061.1:8054379-8066281 GCA_032361165.1 Enteromius paludinosus | reverse complement strand
ATAATTGTTGTTATATTTAATATATTTATATATTATTTTTTAAAATTGAAAGTAAATATAGCTTTAAACGTACCCAAGCAAATATAGGTTAATGTAATAAAGGGGGAAAAGACTATTACAAGTGATAAAGAAAAAACACTTATTTTCTTAAAAAATAATTTTTCTTTTTAAATTGGCATTATTGCCATTTGATTAGATCAATGATCTCAACAATAATAAAGTAAAAGACTGTAATAACAGCAAGTGGAATCACAGGTAAGCAATGTGCACACTTCTCACAGCGTCATTGCGTTTCCCGCATGTGCCATATTTTTTTAATACTTGCATGACAAGCGTGTATGCGAATGACATCATAAGCTATAATTGATAATGATCTATCACTACATCGATACAGAATAGTCTGCATCCGCATCGTGATGCAACGATTAATTTCGACACCTGTACTGTCAAACATTTGCATGTTTTAGCCAATCATAGCAGTGGGCAGTTACTTCCGAGTCTACGATCTGCCACACCTAATTAAACAGGACAGAAAATAGCCTATTGCTTCTAAGTAACATTATAAGTAGACATCAGAGAACAGTGCAAAACAGGAAGTTCATGACTCCTTTAAATGGGCCAATTTTACATTTTGTTTGAAAGATTAAATAAACAAAATATAATTTGATTATCATTTGTTGGAGCAGGATGTGACCTGTAGCCAGGGCCGTTGCTAGAAAATCTTCATGGGGGGGGTATTTAGTTTTCATAGGGGGGCACACTTTATTTCTGGTCTCAGAAATAGACATTCACCAAAACAAAAACAACCTGTAGCTATTATTATTTAAATCCATCAAATTGTATATAAGAGAGATTTAAACAGACTTTTGAGTTATAAGTTATATTATGACTATTTATATGTATGTTAGAATCACGTGAGGTGATGATATCTGTCTGAATCCTTACTTTTGTGCTGCTATATTTGCGTGCCTCGCGCTGCGCCCGTCCATTATTAGAGCTTGCTATGTAAGTGACCTTTGTAGAGATGAGAGGTTCTTTGAGCTAAATGCTGCTGAATACGTGATATTCTCTGTATGCCCCTCAGTGCCCCCCCTTTGGTGACGGGCCTGCCTGTAGCTTTAGCTTTAGCTTTATAAGTTCAGAAATTGCACTTCTACACATTGTTCTGTGTAGCGCTTGTAAAAACAGCACATCAATGTTTTCGAACGTCTCACTTCTGTTTCTTTTTTCGATTAGTCGGAATCACATGCTACAGTGAAGGCTTAGAAGTGCGCCTTAATGCTTTTGCGTTTCTGCTTTTTTCCTGATCTGTAACTTTCCTTATAGTGTTAAGCAATTTAGGCTCAACCGGACAAATGTTTTCTGGCTGATTTTGATCGGAATTTGACAGAAAATAAAATTGGGTCGCAGCTGTTGACATTTTTCTTTTCTTTTTTTTTTAAAATAGAATTCATTTAATTTCATTTGATTTTATTAGTAGGCACAAAGCTAATGACTCCAAATGCCATGCCTTTTGTCCAGTTGTTTTAGTCAATGATTTGGAGGGGCCGTCTCGTTTAAAGAAATTGCTGAGTTTACCCTAGTTTCACAACCAGAGGTTTGACAAGAGCATGTTGCAATAGCCAGACTTGTCCCTTATTTCAATAGTGTTACTGTATTTGCCTTGTTTGACAGTCTTCACGTGCTTTTTATGTACGTGCATGTGGTTAAAAAACAGGATCTCAGTGACGCATAAGAGAATATTCTAGAAATTAAATAGACCAGTGTTTGTACTACCCCGTCTTGCTATAAAGTAAAGTAACCAAGGTAATTTTAAAAGGACAACCATGATGAGGCGTTCGATGATATCCTTATTGATATCCCAGGACATGTCTATTGTCCAGAACATTTTTTTGGGCTGTCTGTGGCCTGGTGCTGCTAGGTCAACCAGAACGGTGCTAGTCTGGACGTCTGCTCATGGCAGAAGTGGTGGCAGCAGGCTCTTGACCCTCAGTCCTGTTGGGAGAGGTTGAAGTCCACGACAGCATATGGCCAGTCTGGTTTGGTCCACCTTACTGTCTGACCATCTCTGCCTGACTGCTTCACATCAAACAAAAGGCTTGTTGCCCATGTCTGACCTTCTGTCACTCCAAAATTCATCACGGCTGGTGGGTTAGATCTCCAACAATGTGAGACCGTAAAGTACGCCAATCAGACTTTCACCTTACACACATAACTGTGTGAATACACAATGGTTTACATTGTAAAGTGATGTTTTGTTGCTCTTTGATCAAAGGCTTCACTTCCTTCACATCAAGAATGGCTCCAAACAAACTATTCCCTAAAGGATTGAAGTCTTTGGGCCTGAATGTTACCTCAGTGAGCGTGTCGAATGGATTTGCAAGTCTGAGATACACTTCTGTGTTTATCAGAACCCAAATTCATCCACATCGCCTCAAGTTGTTCTCTATTTTTGCAGCGCACTGGCATGCATGTGGCCTTATTTCTCTGCACTGACCACATGAAGCTTCTTCATGCTGTTTCCTATCTAGAGTCATATCCTTCCTCTTTTTGTTTTTCGTAAAGAGAACTCAACTTTATTTCCCCCTTCCTCACAAGTATCAGCTCAGTTCATCCATTGCTCTGATTTCAGGGGTGTTTTGTCCTTAAAAGAAAGTAATTTTTTTCTCATTTCCTAATTGCACTCAGCATTTTAGCGGAAAGTAAAAACCAGATCATCTTTTCTGAAGACACTTTTAAAACTGAAGGATCACGTTTTAATATTAGCTAGCTGTATTGCAAATTGCCTAGGTTCAGAATGAAAATATTAACTGAAGTATACTGCAGAATACATCACCTCGTACTGTTAGAAAACAGTGGCCATTATTAACATATATATAAACATAGGGCCCTATGAAATGTATTTATTTATTTTTTCTCAAATTCTATTTGAAGTTTTTTTCCATTTAAAGTTTTCTGGATTGTGTTTTTTTTTTTTTTTTTTTATATATATACTGACTTTTTTTTTCATCAACCTTATCATCAAAAAAGTCCTGAAACCTAGCTACAATAACGTAACAGCAGTTTATTAAAAGTTAAGCTACCAGAAAATATTTATGGACCTATGACATGTTATTTTTTAGGACAATAGTTTTACTTAAAAGAAACTGTAAAATGCTCATGAAGTGACTCTCATGACATCTTCATGTACTTGCGTATCAAGGCGGTAAATGCCAAAAAGGCCACAGTGAGCATCATACATGTGTCTGCACCATTTACTTACACAAAGACCCAAAGAACATGCTATATTCGTACTTAAATGGTATATGCATATATGCCCATTTCTATCCTTCAAAAATGACACAAATTCTACATTATACAGTAAATTCCATTTTTATCACAGGATTCCACAATTCTGTCTGCTTTTCCACATCGCAGAAATCATAGGGCCCTAAGAACATTTCAAACAGCTGAATTATAGATTATTACATAACTGCACTGCTGTCACATGACCTCATCACCTGTTACAGTAATGCAAATATCGTTTTGAAATTTTCTCCAAACATTTGGTATTCTGATAGATGTGTTGAAAGAGACAAAAATCCCAGTTGTTATTACTTCCTGTCCATCTCACTCACTGTAAATGGAAGCTCAGGTTAAGTACATTGCAAGCACTATTTTGAAGACGAGCAATAATACGTTTCAATTTATCCGTACTTGCAGAAGGCAGCACATTGGCATTGCTAATATCAGCTAATTGAGTTTCAGTGGTGTTTGTTTATCAGAGAGGGACTAAGTGGTGTGTGTTTGCATGATAATGAAAGACTCTCGTCTGTGAGAGAGGCTGTAAAGGAGGTCATTAGAAGTGGCCCATCGCTGTTCAGTGTCTGACCCATCCAGGATCAAGCAAGTGTGACAGAAATGGCTCTTCAGGCTTTTGAAGACAGAGATGTGCTGGACCAAAGTGAATGGTTTTCACTCTTGTCCTCCTCTCAGCTCTGAGACTCTGGTAAAGCTGCCCATGCGCCAGTGTTAGAACTGAACTGCTGCTGGTTATGTCTGCACTTCAGCTGTTAAGTTGCATGTGAAGTATTCAGTTTGTAAGATTTTGTTTTTACATTTGTATCTAAATACCTTAGATAGCCTGTATGGTTCATGCTTCAATGCATTTCACTACTTTATTTTCGTTGTTTCATTTTTTTTTTTATTATATTGTTCTTGGCCTTTTCTAGTTTAGTTTGATGAGAAATGTACTTTCTCATGAGAAAGTTTAGTCAAATCTTATGGGTTAATGGTAAAGTAAAGGAGTTAAATTCCACTGACTTGTTCCCGAATTGTGAAAACAAAACAAAATGTACTGATAGAAATGCAGTAACATCAATATTTATGAGGAAATTATTTGCCACAGATGCTGTCGATAGAGCTTCTTCTATCTTCCTTTAATGTACACATTTTAGAATGCACTGCTGTAAAGGAAATTGCCATGACTACAGGCCATATAATGTAACCACAAGTAAATTTACTTTACATTTGTATTCTGTCCAGGCATATTTTTAAAGGGGCTTACAGGAATTTGTATACCGTGTGTTGTTCAAAACTGCAAAGGTCATCATACATTGCTGTGGTTTCTCAGATTCAGTGCTATTGGGTGCTTGGGGAGTGTTTATGCGTGCAAGTATTACTTCACAGTTTCCATGCGGTATATTGTTTTTGGCAGTAGTCCATCCCCAATACAAGGGTGAAAGGCCGTGCAAGCTTCCGAGTTTTTTTTTTTTTTTTTACCCTTCTTTCTCAATAATGACAATCATTGTTTGATTACGTGCTAATTTAAAGGAAAAGCCTGTAAACAATGAACAGTGTTGATGTATTGTGTGTGGGAAACAGCAGCCTTTTTGTTACGGAAAAGGTTTGTTCTGCCTTTTCCTTCCTGAAACTCAAGAGGCCAAGGTCTCGCTCCTGTCATTGAATTAGTGTCAGTGTTTGGTTAAGGTCACCCTGTGTTGCAGGTGGCAAAATTATAATGTCTGTTTTCTGGCAAAACATTTCATTGAGGGAGAAAAGTGTCACCGAACAGCTTGTTTCCTTTATGGGGACATATGGACACATTCATGCTCTTCTACATCTAGTAGCCTGTGGCTATTCTACTGTGTGTAACTCTATTCCCCTGTCCTTCTTACCAGCTGGACAGAACAGACAGTCACAGTCCTCAGATATGTAAACCTCATCAGAGTGCTTGTATACACTAAAGACTATAATAGATGTAATTTATTTTTGCAATTAGCTGATTTCCTCTTTCAGTTGCATCTGTAATGTCCCTCACACACTTGAAGTTTACATTTGAGAGTTTTGTCCTCTCATTTACTCTTGTTCTAACTCTTCTTTTTAATGAGCTAAAATGAAACTCGGGTCATCTGATTACTGAAAGAGATTGATGTCACAACATAATTGCTTGTAAACGTTGCTGTGCTATATTTCATTAGCTCAGTGCCTCTTAGTCGGAATGAATGAATTCATTTTTTATTTCGCACACATGCCCCCGGTTGCACCTGTCATCCTCTGCTGCTGACTTCACACTCTCCGTTGCCCAGAGAAACGGTAACCGTTGCCATGGAATCACAACGCAGCCTTGTAGTATTTGTTTATTTACATGATTCTTTTGACGCAAGCATGAGAGTGATGCAGGAAAAGGCCAGAGAAGGGCCAAATCGAGCCCAAGGAAGAAACTCTCAAGCTCATAAAGGTGAATGAAGTGTGCCTTTAATGACTTCACATATCCCAGCTTACAGAGACGACTATATGTAACCCTACTATTAACATTTTTTTTGTTTAGCGTCATAACCATGCTAACAAAGCAACATTGACTCAACCAGTGGCATGTGTTTGGGGGCGGGGTTTAGGAAACAAGTGGTTTATTTTAAATCTAGAAATCTTTTCCAGAAACTCCATCCATTTCGTGCAAACACTGATTTTCAACTCTACAAGCCCCTCGGGCTGAGTCACATGGATGATCATTTTATGGATTGCTGTGGATGGGCCATATGAGAGATTAAATTAGCACACGCCTGAGGGACAGCCCCTCAGATTGCCGCCAGGAACTGCAATGAGCAACAGGACCACCATCATCAACACCCATATTACACTTAGTGTCAGTAACAAGTGTGTTCGGATACCTTCTGGGAAATCAGACTAGCTAAACATAATCCATCTCATTCTAAGCTTGAATGAACTATATTTTTACAAAAATTTTCACTGCTTTAGTCCATCCATACAATGAAAGCCGGTCGGGTCCAAAACATATAGGATAGACTATATACATTTTTTTGTGTGCTTTTATTTAGCATAAAATAGAAAATCATAGAGGTTTGGAGCAATAGAATGACAAAATGGTAATTTTTTGGGTCAACTGTTCCTTTTAAGTTTAATTGAGCCTTTCTTGAGTTCAAGCATGCGATTTCACATGTTTACAGCTAAATGTGTTGGAGAGTTTCTACAAACAAACTGTCAGGAGCATAAGCTGCCATCCTAAATGTCTTCCAGAGAGGCAGAAGTGTGACCAAGCGTTAGTCTGTCATTATCAGAAGAAGATGCAACGAGTGCTTCTCATTAGGCAACTTTTCATCCTTGTTATGTGGTAAAGGAAAAAGAGGCATGATGGCCTGCATTTAAGGTCTCGTTTGCCTTTAAAATCCATGAGAGAGGAATGAAGGAGATTGGCAATGAGAGGATTTTCTACCAAAACATTCAGCCCTATGCTGACGCACAAAATCACCTCACATGCTAATAAAAGAATCAAAGAGAAAGATGGAATGAAGAAAAAAAAAACAACAATTGCAGAGTAGGCAGAGGTGAAACCGCTCAGGATAAGTCTTTAGCTGTGTGGTGTTGCTGTGGGAGACTGTCGGAGACAATAGCCGGAGTGACAGGTAATTTAACAGACACTGGGGCGGAGTGAGTTGAGCGCACTGTTAGCACATTGCCACCGCTGCTGATGAGAAGTATTTTATAGAGCCAGAATTAGAAACAGTCCATGAGTGGCAGACTGTCTTTCTCCAGAGGAGACTCTTCTAAAACTCTGCAAATCAGTGATGAAGATATTTATAATTCTCTCTCAACCCTCTGCTTCTGTTTGTATCTGCTTCTCAGCAAGCTGAATGAAGAGTATAGAAAATGTACCTGTCTACAGTTCAAATATACTGTTTACTCACAGATACGGTCTAAATGTGGATATATCAGTGGATCTTCTCAACCCGGGAGCTAGAGGCCTTAGCAAACTTTCAAGGGGGCTTGAAGAAGACTGAGAAGTTCTTCAGTTATGTTATCATGGTACACATATATTGTTGTTGATAACAGGAGTCAAAATTGTTGAGAAACATATATGTATATACAGTTTGGGCTGAACATTTGAGTTCCTGATGGTGACTGAACGTTTGAGTTTTTCAGTATTTACATGCAGTAAATGCTGATATAAGTCATTACTTTGAGATTTGTGTTCGTTTTGCTAGTTTTGTGTGCATGTTTGTGTTCAACGCCCCCGTACTTAGTTTTTGCACATTGTAAGAACAGCAGGGTAAAGCGCTGTTAAGATCTCTTTGTAAAGAATTTCGTCTGTGTAAAGACACTTCTGTTTATTCTCCTATTTCCAGTAGACAGTGGAGTATGTGAAGTTTAGCTTCGCATCGGTGTGTGTGTGTTTGTTACTGAAGGTGAATGTTTAGTGTCAGAGCTACAGGCAGAAAAAAGGGTGTAAACCTACAGCAAGTACATAAGTGTGGCGAACATACAAATCCGCCCCACCTTTATTTCTCACCGCAGTGATTCCTTGTGTAAACACTAACTTTTTTTTTTCTGTGTCTCTCTGTTTTTGCAAATCAACAGGCTTTTCTCCAGAGAATAAGGCAGACTGCAGAAAACCAACAATGTCTTACTCCAGAGCAGGTCAAGGTAAACGAATAAAAGCATTAACACACACACATTCTGTAGCACATTTACTAGTGGTGATTAAAATAAAACAAATAAAAATGATCTTTTCCTTCCTCATGTAGATCTTGTTTTCCAACATTGAGTCAATTTTGGAAGTCCACCGGAATTTTCTTTCCGCCCTGGATGCCAGTTTGCAGCCTGAACCCCAAGCGCACCATTCTCTTGGACATGTGTTCCTCAAGTTTGTAAGTCCATGAGATTGCATTTAAAACGTGCAATAGTGTTTCTCCCATTAGCAATTGATGCATCATGTTTTTTGGGTCTTTTTAGTCATGCAAACCATTAAAATGTGTGTCCCAATCCATCCCAGTGTGGGATCATACTTAGAGCTGTATGCATTCACCTCCTCCATTCTCTCAAAAATTGTATTTTTATTTAAATTTTCACATTCATTAAATTTGCAACTTTATGGAAGAATTGGGGATGTATTCTAAATAGCTGTCTGCAATTCTAGCTTTTAAACAGTTCTGTATGAACTAAACTACTTTTCACTCTCTGGAAATATGTTAATGATGATTTGAGATTTGAACAGTGATTTAATTTATTTCTTAGTGTTGGCTGTCAGCTGTGCATATTAATTCTGGCACTTTACCTCTTTCTATGGTTCTCACAAGAAGCCATTTTGGGTTTGGCATCTGTATGTGACCTTCGACCAAGTTCACTGAAACATTCTGAGGTTTTAACCTCAAACTGGAGGGAATTTCCTCTTAATTGGACTCAGTGTGTATGTGTGTATGTGTGTGTGTGTGTGTGTTTTGGATGAACGGTGCTATAAAGCATATGCCAGGACAGATGTTCGCCTCATTCATGGATGAGGTTGTGTGATGCTGCCAAACTCTCTCATTACAGGTGCTGAGGTCTGGAGCCCTGAGGGCCCAACCAGAGTATGCACACACACACACACACATTAATGCAAATAACAAATCCTCTCTAGACATATACTCACAAACATACAGTATATAAAAAAAACACACAGCTCTTCATGTAGACAACATGCACAGACAAATGAAGAGGACAAAAGGAGAAAAAGAGAAGAAAACACTACTGCTCTCTAACCACATAGTGTGGTCCCCAGTATTGTTTTCCTGCTCTGTCAGGATGCCTCAAGCACCCTCATCTGTCAGGATTCAGCATCTCCGTCAAGGTTACAGTGCCTACGCTGACTGTTCCTGTGGAGCTCAGATAAATGACATCCTACCCTCACCACATGCATCTTTAATGAACTGTCATCTCAGCCCTGATTTGATTCAGATAAACCGTTCTTCTGGACTTTTTTTAACCAGACCCAACTCATTTTATTCTATTTTTTATTTAATTTATTTTTTTTGATGAAGGTTTAGTTGGACCAGCATTTATTTAAAAGTAATGATTTATTTATTGGTTACTACATACGACACATGAGAGTTTTGAGTATTATTTACTCATTAAATGCACTGCTCACTTTTAAATGTCTGAAGATTAGTTACTTTTTTTGCAACTTCCTATTTCCTCCTAGCTTTGCACCCCACAGAGAAGGTGTGGCTTTAAGGCAAAACCTATGCACTTTGATTTCACTTCCTGTGCTGTTTCGAATAATGTAGGGCAAAATGACAGCGCCTTGTTGCTTCTCTAGCAGTTTCACTACCTGAAATCTCCCCCCATGTCACTTCACTGCTCAGTATTTGAGAGAATGGTTAAAGGAAGGGGTGGATCGAGCTATGTAAAATTTCTTAAAATAATATTTATTATATGTTTAGTATCACCCATTTAAGCTGAGCATAGGGCCTAGGACAAAACGTTGTGGGTGTATCAAAGAAACATTTTCTACCTGAACATGAGATTTATCAAAGACCTTATATAAATCTTAACCCCATCAAAAAAAGATAAAGTTTGACTATCAAGTGTTTTGAGTCTCATCTCTTTCCTCTGCAGAGGGACCGTTTCTCTGTATATGGCGAGTACTGTAGTAACCATGAGAAAGCACTCAGACTACTGATGGAGCTTAACAAGATCCCTCATGTGCGGACTTTTCTCCTGGTAAGCACCTTTCTTTTTCAAAAAGTCCACTCTGTTTTATTACATCATATTCTGATGAAGATCCCTCACACATCCTGTGACCATCCTGGCACAGATCAGTTTCACATATAAACCCTGCAACACGTTTGATTAGTTTTCATTACAAATGAACATTAGTGGCTAGATCAGTTCGTCACAGGAAATAAGTTTATCTCCAAATTTGAAGTGGAAGCGATACCCAAACTTATTTTACTGTACAAATCAGGATGTGAGAGTGTGCCTTTCAATGCTTTCTATGGAAACCCACTGTATTCTTAACATGAATCAATGTAATGGGATGTCGTGCAAATACGATTATGTATTTGTT
The DNA here is from genome assembly GCA_032361165.1 of Enteromius paludinosus. Classification (NCBI taxonomy): domain Eukaryota; kingdom Metazoa; phylum Chordata; class Actinopteri; order Cypriniformes; family Cyprinidae; genus Enteromius; species Enteromius paludinosus. Next base: position 8,055,960 of record JAUMHQ010000061.1, on the reverse strand, counting down.
TTGTCAGCACCTCATGTTGCTAGGAGGAAAGAAGAGCACAGACGTTCCTCTTGAGGGGTATCTCCTATCTCCCATTCAGAGGATCTGTAAATACCCATTGCTACTGAAGGTACAGCTTCCCTTTTTTTACACTATGGCCATTTACAAGCATATACATTATGATTTGATTATTTCTTCCATATATGCTACTTTGCAACATTCTGCTAGCCATACATTTAATGTAGCTATGTGTATGACAAGACAAGCAAACCTAAAACTAAACATGACATGACACTTGCAACACATTAACTTCACTAATGTGTCATTTACAAATAAGAGAAAACTTTGTTTTATTAGTTAGGATTGTTTTGGTGTTACTATTTCGATATTTCCCTGTAAGTTAACATTATGTAGTAGCCTGTGCGGCCTTAATGATGTCAGAGGAAAGGACATTTGTTTAAAAAAAGTACACAGTTGGGCAACGATGGTGTACATTTATAATTACAAAGACATTGTCTTTCTTGTGAGTACGATCATGAATGTATAAAGTGGGGTCAAATTAGCCTATTGGTTTTATACATTATTTTATAGCCCATCATACCAAAAGATAGTTGATGTGTAGCTGTGTAACACAGGTGTGTACTTGCTTTTTGTCCTACAGGAACTTTTGAAGAGGACCCCTAAGAAGCATTCAGATTACCCAGCGGTGGAGGAGGCCCTGCAGGCCATGAAAGCTGTGTGCTGCAACATCAACGAGACCAAGCGACAGATGGAGAAACTAGAGGCTCTTGAGATATTACAGTCACACATAGAGGGCTGGGAGGTGAGTTAGATACAAGATCACTCATTGATAGATGATGCACTTTTTTATTTTCTAGGTTGATGGTTTTAAAGCAACAGCGCAGCACAAGTTTGCTTAAAAAAAAAACTTGTCATAGTTCCTCTTTGACGGTGCGCTTTTCTTATGAGCATTTTTTTACGTGTAGCTTTGAAAGAATCACTGATGTGGACATGATCATTGTCGCCTTGTGTGTGCTGATGATATTTTCTTAGGACAGGAAGAGGAAGTCTTAACACAAAGGCCCGTTACTATAGAGATCTGTTAGTTTTGTGTAACATGCAACTGTGTGCCACCACAGACTACCCGCCTCTCTCTCTCTCTCTTTGCTCGTCTTTCATTGCTTGTCTTTCCCCGCCTCCTATTTTCCATCATCTTTTCTATACCATAGTTACTTTGTCTGCATCCTCTCTTTCTCTCACTCTTTGTACCCTGCCCATTAACCCTCTTTATTGATTTATCTGATGCAGTACTGAGTGGTTGTACAAAGTGGGGCATTTTCTATAGCTGGCGGTGAGCCTTAAGTGTTGCTTAGATGGTTAAAGTTTTTAACATTTAGTGCATACAGTACATTCTTGCTCTTGTTTTGTTGTTTTCTTGTCCCATCATGCCTCTGTTTCCTGCAAAGCATGACAAGATGGAGGTTATTTAACATATTTCATATAATTTGTGGATAGGAGTAGTCTGCCCATTTAAAAAATAAAATAAAATAATAATAATAATAAAAAAAAAAAAATAATAATATATATATATGTGTATATATG
>JAUMHQ010000061.1:8008542-8046339 GCA_032361165.1 Enteromius paludinosus | reverse complement strand
AGTCTTGCTTGTCTCTGCGTCTCGGTCTGATGACGTCTCACTCAGGGCGGGTCTGAGGTAAGACACCAGTTCAGTCTTTGTGACACGCTGCTGTCAATCAACTATTGTGGGAGTAGCTTCTGTCGGTGTGACGCCAGAAAACTTCTGGTGGATCTTTATCATTGTAGAGTGGTTGTGTACACACTCCCCCAACACACATTTCAGTCCAAACAGCTTGTAAAAGTGCATTTGGCACCGGATGACCCCTTTATGAAATCACTGAATCATTTTAACTTATGTGTTCATTCACTAGTTAGATTCCGCTGTTCCATTTCTTCAGTTCTAGACCTTGTTTTGTTTAATATCGTAGTATTTCATTTTAAAACTATATTTATATATATATATTTCAGTTTACACTGTTTGACTCTGATTGACATGCTTATTGGTTTTGAGAAAAATGAATGACTTGATTACAAATCAACAGTGTACGATTTTATTTTAAAACTAGCCACCCAGCTACTATTTGTTAGCATCATGTAGTGTACAGTAATTGTTTAAAAGACAAAAAGGTCAGCATGACAAGTTCAAATACAGTTGAAGTAGCACTTCCGCTGAAGTGGCTTAATAGCGAAGTGTCGCTGGCCTCATGGCCTCAGCTGTGCTGTTGTTCTCCTGTCAACACCTGACTGGATGAATTTCGCAGTGCTCCCTCAGAACACTATTATTCGTTCGTTTCAGCCTCGGTGGTCCAGGTGAAAGCAGCTGTGATTGGCTCTGTTGTTCGCTGGCTTGCGCATCCGTCTCAGAATAGAACACAATCCGACTCCTTCCAGGAACAGCCGAGCAGTTCAGCTGTTAATATGGACAAACACTCTGCTACTGCTCAGACTCTGGCTCTTTCTCTCATCTCTGTCTTGCACTGCTTATTTTTCCCACATAGTTCTTATGTTGAAGAATTAACTTCAATATAGGATAGGATTTGGATACTTAAACATTCCGTTTTATTTTACTTACTGCAGTAACCTAAAGCATAATTGGGATGGTATAAAGCTTCAAATGGCCAAAGCATTAAAGGAATGTTGTAGGTTCAGTACAGCTTATGCTTTATTTAAAGCATCTGGAGTCTGTATTCAAAAAAATCATTTTAAATTGTCCCTCAGTTTTTGCAAAAACAAACAAAAAATTGCATTTCTAAGACTGGTATGATAAAATTGTTGACTAACCTTGTCCATGCTGAGTTTTTTAGTTATTTAACGCAGGTTATGACCATTTAACCATGATAAATCCTGGCATTGTTGCATAACACTTGAAAGGATATTTAAAAAAAATGGCTGTTTAAGTGAAGGTGAATGATGAGTGAAAAATCCACCCACAAGAAAACATTGGTAATACACAAGTAAAAGTTCAACCATTCAGAACAGCAGCTATATAAAAGCCTATTTGACTTGACTTCCACTGCTTAAGATTTTTCAAGTTCAAATAACTGCATTTTTCTATGGAAGACTTAATAGTGCTTTTGTACATGTGTAAGCTTTACATTTCTCTCTTGCATTTCTGATCTCTGTTTATTTCTGTAAACATTTATATTTAATTTTTTACAAACTATGGACCAAATCCAAATTATTTGCAGTGGTAATCAAGCTTTGTGTTTGGTAAACTAATATCTCAAAGTCATTATATCCTTGTCTGTCACGTTCTCACATACATGCGTACATCAGACAGATATAAATAAAAGCTTAAGAAATTCTCACACACACATCTATGCTATGTGAGAGGGCTCTGTGTGCATTAGCTGTGGAGAATATTAATGAGTTACATAAACACTAATTAATTCACCCCAGGGACGCCCACCTCCACCCCTTCCCTTTCCTGCCAATCTGAATTAGAGACTTATGTAATCACAGCAGACTCACTGTCTGTTTCGTTTCACTGCTCTCTTTCATGGGCCTGATTGCCCTCTCCTTTGTGAACTTCCTCTGCGGAGCTGCACATAAAGGCTTTGTAAACCATCTGTAAGATCTATGTAACCTACATCGTAAACATTTATTGGATTATGTGATTACTACCCTTTTATTGATATAAACATTGACAGTTTTTTTAATTAGTGGTCAATGTAGCGGTTGAAACACATCTGCAGTTAATATTCTGGTCTATTCTGCTAGCATTATTTTAATGCTTAAAAAGTGTTTGTGTTTGTGAGATTGTACTCACAGAGACCGCATACTTGACACAGTCTCAAATCACACCTAAACACATAATCAAGATAATCTACAATATTATGTACAGTTATGCTAATTTTCTCACATATATTGTTGCTGGTAGTACTGTTAGGTTGCATAGGCAAGTGGTATTAGCTAGTATTGTCATCACTTTCAAATGCTCGATGGTGAAGGGTAAAGTGTTTATCAAGGTTAAGTAATTTAAGAGTTCATGAAGTTGTGCATGTTGTCAGCTGATTTGGAGGAGATGTAGAGGGCAGATTGTGTAGTCAGGTGAGACATGAATGGAGAATATGGTCGTCTTACTGTACTGGGTGGATGTGGGGCGCCTTTGGCACCTGTATCTTCTCTTCTCCTCCTGCTCCATCTGTTAACCCATCCTTCATCCGACCCCTCTCCCCTCACTACTGTCGTTCAACATTTCAAGGACACACACACACACACACACACCCTTCTCAGTTCTCACATTTCCTTCAAGGCGTCATAACTGTTTACACATTGCTTATTTCTGTCCCTGAATCTAATGGGATTCACAGTTTCTCACGCAGCAGTCATATACATTTCAGGCATGAAGTCACACATATGGGATCACACACAGCGTTAGATTCACCATTAAACCACCCTACACATGTAATTGCTGAAATTCCTCCCCAGCCCTAATCAGAACCCATTTATAATTTAATTACTCCTCTTGAAACTTATTTTGGCGAGCTAGTCACACACAGTCTAAAATTTACAGTAAATAATATTGTGAACTATTAGTGCAATTTAGAATATATTAATTAATGTGAATGCAAAGCTGAATTTCTAGCAGCCATTACTCCAGTCTTCAGAAATGAGTAAGAACTGAATAAGATGCGTTATTATTATTATTTAATATTTTTGCATGACAGATGTTTTTTAAGAAAAATATAAATTAAAACTATGTTGTGCATGTCTATACAAAATTATATAGTAGATGTAAAAACAAAATTAAGATATAATTACATACTGGATATTAACAAAAACATACTCAGTTTATTTCCAATTTTTTTCTATATAACTGAAATTAGGGCTGGGCGATATATATCGTACAATATATTATGCGCATCTCGTCAATAAAGCCGGTTCTTTGATTAGTGTTAAATCTACGTCACCTGTGTTCAACAGGAACGCCAGCTTATAAACAAAGCCGTAGATCACTGAGAAGCTACGCCATTGAATCACCCGTGAAACTCAACGCGCAGCTTCTCAGTGATCAATGGCTTTGTTTATAAGCTGGCGTTCCTTTTGAACACAGGTGACGGAGATTTAACGCTAATCAAAGAACCGGCTTTATTGACGAGATGCGCATAATATATCGTACGATCTATATCGCCCAGCCCTATCTGAAATGTTAATAATGTATTTATTTACTTTCTTTTTTCTAAACTGAAGTAATGCATGAACTTCACTTGTGGTGTTTGAACCTTAAAGTCCTTCAGAGGGTGGAATGCAGCTTGATATCATCATGATTTATGTTCTTGGTGAACCTTTTTTTACCAGTCTTGACCAGTCACTCTGGAGGATTGAGTGAATCCAAGTTCCCAAGTACCTTTGACTAGTGTCTCATAAATCCCTTCTTTATCATGCGTGCAGCGTTGTGTTATGTGCAGACTGACACAGCTGTTGTCTCTGTGTGTCCTCAGTGAGTTTGTCTCATGGCTCTTGGAGAGCGGAGAGATCAGTAAGGCAGAGGAGGGAATCAACCTGGGTCAAGCTCTCCTGGAGAACGGCATCATCCATCATGGTAAGAGAAGGTTGGACATGAACTCTGATATTACAGTGGTACACTTTTTTTTATATTTTAGGGTACTATGTAAGTGTGAATATTGTACTATGATATTCAAATATAATATATCTGATCTTAGCAGGTGCAAAACATACATATTTTGAAAATCAGCCAGTTCGTGTTTTTTTAAAACTCTTTATCAATTGGCTATGAATAGCTAAATGTATACATAAACAAGATTTATAATTGACTAGTTAGCCAACCATCACTGTAAAATTACTTTTATAATACAAATCTATTATTGTTTTTCTCTCTCAATATACTCTTGTCTTTTTCTGTTCTTTCTTTCATCCAACTTCTCATTCAACCTCTCCAATACGTTTCATGTTTTTGCGTGTTGCTTGGTTTCATCACCAAAATGCAACTGCTCTCCGTGTTCTGTTTTTTGATACGGTCTTGCCAAATGAAACACAATCCATTAACTGTTTATACAAATGTTGGACTGTTAAAAATCACTATTTGACAGTTTTACATTCTACAAATCTGGCAAATATCCTTGTTGGCCAGCACTCACTGGAAACCTCTACAGATGATCGGCAGTCTGGATAGTAACATGACATAAAATGCCGGTAGAGAACAGCATTCTTCTGAATTATTCAAAGGGTGCCGTTGTATGCCTGAGATTTGGGGAGCATCATAGCTATGTTTTTCAGCCAGGGGATTGTAACACAGTGAAACTGACAAACACCAGAAGGGATTGGAGTGATAAATTCAAGTATAAGGGCTCAGGAGCTCGATCAATAATATGGTGGCAGCATTCAAGGAGAGGTCGAAAAGGCTTTTGTGGAGCAATGGCATTCACACACTTCAATTAATCAAAGACCTTCACGCACATGTTTATCAGCTCAAGTCTGTGAGCAGCAAGTGAGAGAAATAAATAGATCACATTCTCAATTTCTGCTCATGGTGCTGTTTTGTGTTAGAGGTGAAGTTCAGTGTTTAGGCAAAACATAACAAACATTCAATTGCATCTATGCGTTTTTTCCACCATAGTGTCTGATAAACATCAGTTCAAGAACGAGCAGGTGTTGTATCGCTTTCGATATGATGACGGCACTTATAAAGCCAGGAGTGAAATGGAGGACATCGTATCAAAGGTATTTCCCCTAGAATGCTTGCTAAAATGATGAACAAATGATACATGAGATAAGATAAATATTATTTTTTGTTGTTGTTGTGAGCTCAGCGAATCAATCCAAGATGAGAGAAATAAAACAAAAATCTTGAAATTCATTTAATACTGAAAAGTAACTTTAGGAAGTTGCATTGCATTATATTACTCGGTATTTGTGTGTGCTAACATCAAACTCAAGTGTCTCATTCACTGTTTGTGTTAACATTTGAAAATGGTTTATGTAGGCAGCTCACTAGGATTAGTCCGTTTTAACCAGCCAGTTTACAGAATTAAATCAACAGGATCTTGAGTACATATGATCTGGATAAATAAAGACTACAAAATGGTCCACTTAACAATTGTTGTCAACATCTCAATCAAGCAGTGATTTCAGCAGTAATTGAAATGTAGAAAGCGATGCAGCTGTTGGTGCAAATGCTTTAATTGAGTGTATGTGTGTCTGACAGGGAGTGAGACTTTACGGTCGTCTACACAGCCTCTTCACACCTGTTATCAAGTAAGTGACACGTTCCACAAAGCATTAGCGAAATTCACACTGTTATTAAAGCCTTTTGATTTGTATTCAGGTTTCAGGCAATATTTATGGTTTTAACACCCTTTTCTTGCACTCGAACAGTAGCGTTACTATTTATATACAGTATTGTCTGTATCTAGTTTATATTTAAACATGTTTTGCCAGCAAATACAAAGGAATTTTAGTAAACATCAGCTTAAGTTCAGATGTTGTAAAAGATGAGACGTGCATGTTCGTTCATACTCCATGGATTCCCCTTGACCAGCTGCACTGTGTGTGTGAGAGCAAGGACTGCAGGGTTACATTGCTTTTCTGTCACCATTCACCTTTGATATCTCACATATTGAGTGAGGACAGGCCATTGAACTGCAGTTGGGACAAAGTCTGATCTCAGATCCAAAAATTTACACAAAACGTGTTAGTAACTTGCCTTTTAGCAGAGTCCTTTTATCTTTTTAAGCGACTTACAGTCCAGGTCACTAATTACACTGCACTAATTGCAAGGACAGACCACCCTGGAGCAGTCTGGGACCTAGGGAGATATTTTCAGGTCATTGATCTCCATTAGCTGGGATTAACTTTGCCACTAAGTTGTTCAGTGTGTACCTCAACGCAACAATGAATTATGACATTTCCTTTGCTATTATATTAAAAATATAAAAGGGCTAATTTGGGTTTTTCCAGTGGTGTATATTTTTAGAACTGCCCTGCTCTTTTGCTTTCTCTTGTAGTCAGATGTTTTTTTATGTTAACATCTGGACAGTCATGAACCTTTTTAAACTCTTCTTTATATACAGAGACAGAGATCATCATTTGAAAACTTTCAAATCTGTCATACCAGCTAGCAAACTGGTGGAATGGCTTGTGTCACAGGTAACTTGACGAAGGACACACACATACCACTTAATTGCATGAACATACACACACCTTTATGGCTTTCCCTCACTTTCTAGGCATCTTTCAGCTTATTGTTTTTGAGTTTAATTTAAATTCCATTTCTGGTCTAATTTTAATTACTACTTGTTTGCAGTTTAATGTTCACGGCTGCTTTATTATGCAGTTTCATTCCCGACACAAAAGTCATTTAACATGTTTTTTTTTCTTCAGGGTGACAGCACATCCCGTGAAGATGCAGTAACCCTTGGTGTCGGACTCTGCAATGCTGGATTCATGCACCACGGTCAGTCTAATATGTCTACATGTTAACTGTACTAGACAGTCTTCTTATTTAAAAAAAAAAAAGAGGTTTTGGGTCAGTTATTGTAATATTGTTAGCATATTTTACAAGAACTGCTATGTGTCATGAAATACTTAAACCAAATGTTATATGGAAAAATTATTTGCCCATACAAAACCAATTTAATGAATAACTTCTTGTGGTTAAATTCAGCATGAATATTTAAAAAGTTTTCAGCAAAATGTTATAACACACTATTTCTCCAACACAATAGACTTTTCTCTTTTGACGTGTGTCATTTTCTCCAGTCATTTAGTTCACTTAAACCCTGAACCTTTCTTACAATCTATTGCAAACTCTATCTTCATCAAATCAATAACTCATGGATTGCCCCTGCTCTCATTTTTTTCCGTTATCCGTTTGATTTTAAAGATGAAATGTGTACAGTTTCTGTGCTCTATTGCCATCAGATTGAATTGCAAAATGTATATTGAAGATGTTACATGTGTCTTCTTTAAACAAACGTCATATTTTGCCATTTTGTGGCCTTTTCTGTTTTCTATTGCAACACATGTGGTGTCCAGAGCAAAGCTTTGAAGCGTGTTTGTGTTTGAGAGCGAGTGAAAGTGTTTTGACATGTGCCTGCACTAAGCAGCCTTGTATAATGCAACAATAATTAATCTAGCAGTTGTGTGTGTTTTTAAAAAGCAATAAGCCCCAAAAAGCTATGTTTTACAATGATTTTGAATAGCTAAGCAACACACAAATGCAGTGGCACAGTACTACTGATGTAACAAAGTATGCTTGTGTATTATTCTACATTTTTGAAGTTGGCTCAGCCAATCATAATCAAAGGCTGGAACTATTTGTTTTAAAATGCTTATTGTATCTTTTTTTTCTCTTCATCAATTTCATTGATCAGTGCATTAAGTGCAGTTTTACAGTTATGGCTTTTTAACATCACACACTTCATTTTACTGTCTGTATCTCTCATACACATGCAGAGAAATTAGTGCATTTTAGATGTAAACAGCTGTTGCAATAACATCTGGGGCCTCTGATGGAAAAGAAATAGTCACAATAATGGAAAAGAACATTTTCTGATGAGATACACATGCTCATAGACACAAGCCTCTTGTCAGAGTTATAGAAGTGTTTTGTAGCCGTGTCGGATCTCAACTTCCAAAACAGTCCACAACAATATTTTTCTTGGAATTCACAGACAGAACAGCCTGTCTTTACAAAGTTCCTGAAAACGCACACACATTTACTTCCTGAGAGGGGAAAACAGCACACTAGCACACGCCAGACCTCCCATTAAATCCTCTGCCTTCATCCTTCGCCTCAGATTTGCCCTAACATCAATCCCACAGACATCATGAGTTGTTTTGACGGGAACTGAAGGGTGATGCAATCGGCCCATTTCACACTGTCGAATCGTTTTGTCATCAGCAGATATGATCAGCACTGGGGGTGTTTTGTTTTACCTGTTTATAAAAGTGTGAAACGGTTTTTTTTAATTCAATCTCAGTTGAATTAAATTTTAACTTTGCCTTGTAGTTCTGGAGAAAAGCGAATTTAAGGATGACTCACAGTTTTTCCGCTTCTACGCCGATGAGGAGACTGAGGGTACGAGCTCCAAGAGTAAACAGCTTCGCAGTGACTTCAAACTCATCGAGAACATCCTTGCCAAATCCTTAGTGGTGAGATACACAAACACACACAGCAGGGCTTTCTCCCCCATGGAGAGCAGAGTTGAGGGATAGCTAGCAATGCTACTAACGTAACCACATATTTCAGTAGCGCGACGTTAGCAGAACTTATTTCGAAGCTCAGGTGACGTAGGCACCTACGCTGCTTTCCTGTCGTTTCTTTCACTTGTATCACTTGTTAGTTTGATTTATTCAGAACGCTCATTTAAATCAAGTGGTTCAAAAATTATTCAGTACAATTGTGGTATTTTGCATCTTTTTTGTTGAGAGAAAAAAATCCTGTATTATGTGTAGCTTGACAAGATGCAGAAGGTATCAGATTTAGATCTTTCTCAGTATTAACAACAGTAATATAAAAAAATCAATCGTGTTATGTTGAAAGTAACGCATTAACGAAAAACACACCCATATTTATAGGCGCATACTCATGCTACTAAACACACTCAAGCCTTGCATTGATTTTTCTCCTCCGTGCCAATTAAGACCCTCCTCATCCATCAGTAATTACCCTGACCTTTACAAACTACTCTTTCATCCCTTATAGACTGACTGATTCCTCCTCCAGATCATGAAAACCTTGCACTCTGTTCAGATGCTAAGAGGTTCTTGTTTTACCCACCTCAGTCGGCCCTCTCAGACGTCAGGACGTCACGCCTCTGCAGATTTTCAGAGAAAATAGGGAGTTGATGGATAGAAATAAAACAAAGGAAGGCATTTACAGGGCTGGTAAATATGTTCAGCTTTAGCTCTTAGATAATAAAAGCACATAAAAGCCCATTTCGTGTGTAGCTGTGGAGAAACTGAGAATTATACCCTTGTTATGATCCAGACGTGACCTAAAAGCTGTATATCTTTCGTCCATGATAATGCCTTTAGCACCTGCGCGGACCTATTAGCATGCAGCTGTGGCACATTTGAACAAATTAGTGCTCTGTTACTAAGACTTAACACCTCAAACAGCTTTTGGACTATAGGATGCATACCTTGTTCACACATTTGCATAAAAGCTGCTGCTCTCTGAGTGTGGCACCGAGCTGCGAGTCCTGAAAGTAACACGTTCTTTTGCGTTCCATTCTGCATTTATTTTGAGATGCAGCCAACTGTTTTGCTGACATAGTGTTTCTCTTATCTGTGTGCAGATCCATCCTGAAGAGGAGGACTATGGGTTTGAGATCGAAGAGAAGAACAAGGCCATCGTAGTGAAGAGTGTGACCAGGGGCTCATATGCAGAGGTATGAGTTTGGGTAACCGCATCCTAGTTCTACACATTTCTCTGACCTTTAGAAAAAATTTATATCAGTGACAGAGCAAACCCAAAATACATGCCAAAGGTTGGCTTGAGTCACACTGCCACATTTGGGATTTCCCTAGTAAGTGGTGCTGTCTTTTTTTTATCCATGTGAGCTGGTAGCATTTAGAGAGTAGGAAAACTATAAATATATAATAAAATTAATATCTAAACTAAAAACTTGAAATAATATTTAGTTAAACAGTATGAAAAAAAAAGCTCAAAAACAGTACAGTAAAATATAATTGCTAAATGAGACTTGGTTTTATATGTAGAACCTTTTTTAAACATGAAGATTATATTAATATCTGAACCATGCTATTTCATAAAACCTGTCAAAAAATGCCCCAGTAATATTCAATTTCAAAATGGAAAGGTAAAATAATATGCTGGTTTACTGCTGAAAACTTATTATCAATGTTCAAAGCACTTTTTTTTATAAAACATTATTAATCTTTACAATCCCTTTTAACCAGTCGGTTAATTAAAATATTAATGTTACTGGTCTCAAGCTTTTGAATGCTAGTGTATATTGTTTTAATTATTGTTTAATCAAATAATAGTAAAAGTAATTGTCATTCTCCACCAATCTTATATAACAAGATGTTATTTTTATGCAAAATATAATTTCTAATATTGTTATTTAGATTTTGGAGTAAATAATTGAATGTACTGTATCTTATTTGAATGGCTTTGTGAGAGTCACCCATGTAGATAAAAAATATATAGGCTAAGTGTCTAAATGCTTAACAGCACATCTTCATGCAACATAATTTTATGCTCTTAATGTGATGAAATGTTCTTATGTATCTGACTTATTGTTGGTCCACATGGTTTTACATTATAGAAATGTAGTGGAAAGTGTGCTAAGCTGATAGTCTATTTATTTTTATCCAGTGTGGGTGGATCGCTCAAGGACTCTTTTTGCATCTAAACTAACCTCGATTGTTCCCAGGTCTTCTGTTGGATTTGTAGTGTGGATCTAATCTGATAAGTATGCCTTTGGGAAATAAATCTTGATCATTATCTTTCTTTTGAAAGAGGGCCTCTTCAACTCGAATGCGTTATTTCCAGTGCGCAGGGATATTTGTGTTAAAGCTCTGCTAGATATTAAGATCTAAACCACCACTAATTTTATCCCCACTGCTGCTGTTAGACCTGACATGAGACGTTTTGTCCACATCCAAGTGTCACACTGCTGCTCACAGGAGCATCTGCAGAAGATGAGAGTGTGGTGGTAATGGTGATTAATCCGGTGAATGGGAGGAAGTGCTGTATGTCCTGACACTTACGTCACGGGCCGCTCAGATCATGTGTCGGGTCCAGGACACGCTTGCTTAATTCATTCCACTCCCTCTGTCTTTACAGCTCTGCTCTCTGGAGATCTGAGAGAAGCAATTAAGCATGTCCCATCATATTCTCCACAGAGTCCTCACACTTACCCTTTTTTGCTTCTCTTTCCTCAAAAACTTTTCATTCTTGTTTTTTCATGCCATTTTTTCAGTTTCTTATAGATTACAATGCTTTCTTTCTTTCTTTAGTTTAATTTCTTTCTATTATTCTTCTCTCACTACTTTCTCTCCTCACCCCTTCCTTTTTAATCATCTCCTCTTTTTTCCTTTTTTCTTTTCTTGCATGTTTGCTTCTTTCCTCCCTTTCTGTCCTGCCTTTTATTAATTTGTTAATTCCTTCTTCCCTTTCATCGTTTCTTTTGTTCTCTTCTTTTTCTTGTACACAAATTTCTTGTTTCTTCCTTTCATTAATTTTTTCCCTTCTTCCTTCCTGCCTTTCGTTAGTTTGTTCATTTCTCCTTTCTTTTCTTTCTACTTCATTTCTTCCTTACAATCACACATTTTTAACATTTGCACCTTTAAATGAACTGCTTGGTAATCTAGAAGTGCTGAATATATCTTATATAGGTTTTAAGCAACATAAAGCTCTTTTGCCAAAAAGGTGTGAGGTTCTCTCCATTCTGTCTTCCAATCTTTTAATCCTCATCTCTCTCTCTCTCTCTGTTTCCCAATCCTAATGCACATCAAAGAAAATTGTAATGAGAACACCTCCTTCATTTTTGATTGTTTGTTAGCATGATTCTTTGTATTCATTTCCATTGTTTTCATCTTTTTACTTTGTTGCAGATGGCAGGCTTGCAGTCGGGTAGAAAGATCTACTCCATTAATGAGGACCTGGTGTTCCTAAGGCCTTTTGCAGAGGTGGAGGCCATGATCAACCAGTCCTTCTGTATACGCCGCTCACTCAGACTGCTGGTGGCCACCAAGAACAAAGAGTAAGCATTCACAGCAGAAATCGGATACTTATGCACAGACATACAGGCGTGTTAAATGTAGCCGGGTACAGTGTAAAAGGACACTACTGGTGTTAGAGATACATGCAGGAGAGCAGCACACTGCAAAACACTGTTGTTTTCAAAAGAGCGTTTAATAATGTTAAGCATGCCGGCACCTCTTGATCCTCAGTGTAGATACAGTGATGTTCTTGAAAAAAAACATGGAATGCATCCATTACTGCGACACTCTTAAATAAAAGGGACAAAAGAGCCTAGATTATGTGCTTATCTCGTGTCTTTGTGTTTGTATATGATAGGATTGTGAAGATGCCAGATGTTCATGGCACACTTCCTTTTGTTCTCTGTGGTTCTTGTCCACCTTACGTTCACGCAGTTAAGAAAGGTGAGTCCTCATTGTTTATAATGATCCAAACACATGCATGCGAAGCGATTATGGCCTCAAAACCCGAAACCTTTTAGATTTGTTTCGCATAAAAATTCACACGTGTTATTCCGAGTATTCTTCTTCTAACCTGCCAGACAGATGTTAATGTGCTATAAAAAGCTTTCAAATAAAGCAAATTCATGACAGCAGGCTAGCTGTGGTCATGTGATCAACATCTGGCGCTCTTCTTCAGCATTTGAACCCAAACTCAGGATCTCTGCACATGTTTCTGGATTTAAAAAGCCCACTCTAGGAGCTTTTTGAAGTCAAAGCAGTTAGCTCATCTTCACGGCACTTAGACAAAAGTGCAGATTTATGATGTGTCATTATAGGAGCTTTCATCACTTCAAGCGCCCCTGAATGCAGGGGCTGTAAATTCCAGAATAAGTGGTCTATAGAAAAGTAGAGGTAAAAATATGTGAAATCATCCTGTTAGTAAACCATAAGTTCATGTCTCATAAATCTTTTAGTTGCTGCAACTTGTTTAAATTTCAAATTAATTAAAAAATATATATATTTATTAGCACTCAAGTGAATATTTTATTTGTCTCATACGCTATCATTATGAACATAAATGTATTATCTGCATTGTTTCATTAAGCTGTTATATTAGAACAGGTACCCATAAAAAGATATAACAAGATTTGTTCTTTTAAATAAATGTTACAAACAAGATTTGTTTTTACTTGTTTAAATTATGCTCTTAAAAGAACACGTTTTCTTCACCAGCAAAACCATTCAAAAACCCACAAATCATTTCAAATTAATTTGAATGGCTATGCTGTTCTGTGCAAATGTAAAACATTTATAGAATCTTTCATTTGAGATCTTTTATTTGTTTGGTTAAGGTCATTGTACATTATAGACATAATTTTTGTGTGTATACAGGCTCTGAGGCAGCAGCAGCAGGTCTTCAGCCTGGTCAGTGTGTCCTTAAAGTCAACGGCAACAACATGATCCAGAGCAGCTACCAGGAAGTCCTGGAGCACTTCAGTGGCCATCAGCCTGTCCTGGAGCAGCAAGATACTGTGAGAATCAACACTGCATTGTGTTTAACACCACATTATGTGGGGTTTATTTTTTATTTATTTATTTTTTTTACAGGCTTTGTGGTTCACATATGCTGATCCCAGTGGTTATTTGCTTCTGACTCTCTATACAGTGCCTGTTTCCTCGTTTTGTGATACTGTTTTTTTCTTCTGCCGCAGAGCTGTGGTCAGTGGGCGTACCGTGTGTATGAGGATGTGGAAGAGCAGATGTCTTTTAGGGGGTGTGAAAATGGCTCAGATTCAGAGGACGGCTGCACTAATGGAACAGGTAGCGCGTGTGTGTGTGTGTGTTTTTGGCAAATGACTCAGTTTGACAGGTGTACCCAGAAAGTTATTATCGTTAACGGAAACTATTATGAATACAAAGGCCTTGGGAACTTCAGATCCAGTGTCATACACATTTGTGAATGCAAGCTTATGTGAAGACATTTTGTCCTCGGCTAAGTACCGAAGTTCATGCATTGTGAACTTGTGCAAAGACATTTGACCAGTGGTGACGTCACTGAGCTCTTGTGTGAATTCCGATGAATTACAAACAGATTAATCTCTCAAACCGGACTAAAAGCAGAAAATCCAAAAAGATGCAACTATTTATGAGTAATTTCAAATTAAACTTATTAAACTTAACTGAAATTAAAAGCGAGACTGTAAAATGAAATAAAAAGTCACATTTCAAAAAATAAAAAACATTTGTGACCTTGTTAATGTCATTATAATGAAATTCATACATTTATATGTCTTTCCATTTCTATCCTTTACACTTTTCTAGGCTCTGTAAGAAGGCTTGAACTGTTGTCCGTCTCTGACGATGTTCCTTCAATCAGTCTGAATGTGGATAATGGTTATGTGGAGCATGGGGTTGTGTACGATTATGTCAGCACAGCAGGAATCAAACACTGTGTACTGGAGAAGATGGTGGAACCCAAGGGCTGCTTCAACCTTGCTGCCAAGGTTGGAACACGGTTAAATGCTAATTTTGAATTTCTGAATTTAGTAATTAGCAATTAATTGTGCTTGTGCATATATCAGATTTTAAGATGAACATTCAAAAGAAGTTGTTTTCTCTAACCTATCACGTGCTCTTGTGTGTATTTTGAATGCTCTCAGATACTGGAGGCCTTTGTAAAGGATGACAGTCTGTTTGTAAAGAGCTGCCGGCATCTAATGGCTCAGAATGAGAAGGTGGTGACCATGCCACAGTTTGAGTTTCGAAACATCTGTGACACCAAGCTGGAGAGCATAGAAAAACGTGTTTACAGCTACAAACAGGTGTGACATCTGTCTTGCTGTTACTACTTTATCGTATTCCGTAGTGCACTGTGGATTATACAGTATCACAATGTTTTGAGAACATTTTTAAATTCTAAATGATAGTTAAAAATGGAATAAAAGGCACTATGGAAATGCTGCCTCATAGTTCTTTTAATGTTCTTTTCTTACTAGTTTGTGGAGGAATTGCAGACGAAGGCCTGGCCCACGTTTAAGCAGGCGAGCACTAAACCTCATGTTCTGGGCTGCATGGACTTTGTCCCCACCAACTGTCATCTGAACCTGATGCAGGTGTCCTGCCCGAAGAACACCTCCTCATCAAGCCGAGCCTTCAGCATCCGCTTCGGACGCAAGAACTCCTTCTTTGGGCTTGATCCGGATCAAGGTACATATATTTATGTTAGCATTTATAACTCAAGGGTTTTATTCTAGTGCTGTCAAGCGATTAATTGCGATTAATCACATCCGAAATAAAGGTTTTTGTTAGAATAATATATGTGTGTGTGCTGTGTATATTTATTGTATACACATAAATGCATATATCTAAGATAAATTGTGTATTTATTTATATGTGTGTGTGTATGTATATGTATATATATATACACACATATACACTGCTCAATAAAATAAAGGGAACACTAAAACAACACATCTTAGAATGAATGAAATATTCTTCTTAAATACTTTGTTCTTTACATAGTTGAATGTGCGGACAACAAAATCACTAAAAAATTATCAATGGAAATCAAATGTATTAACCCATGAGGGTCTGGATTTAAAGTCATACTCATAATTGAAGTGGAAAAACACACTACAGGCTGATCCAACTTTGATGTAATGTCCTTGAAACAAGTCAAACAGTAGTGTGTGTTGCCTCCATGTGCCTGTATGACCTCCCTACAAAATACACGTGCCTTTATTTCTCTCTTAAAAAGAATATGTAATGTTTATGTTCGAGAAATGACCTGATTAAATACTATGATACAGCTCATTGGCTCAGTTAACCAAATCTCCATGTTACAATTATTGAAAGTTGTAAAAAAGTAATTAAGCTTTATGGTGAAAGTCTCCCAGGTCTTGTAAAAATCATAGCCTGCTATTCCCGAAGCGATCCAGAACCTTTTAAAGCACCTCCATCAGACCTCCATTAAGACACCATTAGACCATAATAAGTGGCTTTTAGTGATGTCATCCCCACTGTCCCATAGGTCTATAGTCATCCACTCCCTTTGGCCAAACGCCCGCATCTCTCTTATTATGACTGTTTGGTTTTTATGTTTACGAGGCATGAAGTTTTATTTAAGAAGATGAACCTTAAATCGTATTAGCTTTATCGTCAAATACAACAAATTTGCAAACTGAACACACCGGAGCTCAACAAAAAAGCTTTCTGTTTCTGCTGCCCTGATTGAAGCAAATCTTCAGATCTCTCCAGATTCTTCCTGGAACATATTTATTTTTTAGCCATTTTTAATATCCTTTGTGTATATATAGTTTTCTTTATTTGAAATATATTATTAGCAACAATACCTGTAAATGATACAACTTTAAAGCTGTTTTACATCTAGAAATATATTTTTTTTCTGTACTTTCAAGCCATGCTGACTTTCAAATCCAAGTCATTATGCACATTATTTAAAAAATGTCAAGACCAGTAACATTTAGCTACGTTTTAAAATTCATCTGGGCATCCCTTGAACTTAAAGAGGCAAAGCATCTGGCTTTCATTTTTGGCTTCACCTGCCCAGATTGCTACGGCCCAACTTTCTGTCTAGCCGCCACGTGTAACTGGGGAAAGAACCACATAATGCTTTGTTTCTTATGCTCTGCAGCACGAGAGCTTTTTATTTTTGAGTCTCTGCTACACATCTGCTCTGCAGTTGTCTCACGGTCAGAGATGTTTAAAATTCCTCCGGTACACTTCTCTGCAGCCTACAAGCCTCATGGTCCATAGCTTTACCACATGCAAGTGTGTGCCTCACTGCTTTTCAGTCATTCAATTCTTCTGTTTTATTGAGTCACAGAAACTCCAAACCTAGTATCCTGCATCCCTAGACGGCATTTTAAGGCCTGCGCCCAGCATGAAGGCTGTTGCGTTGTCTAAGTACCATAATTATGTCTTTTAGGATGCCTTCTTTAGGCCAAATTGTAAGGTGGCATCAGTTATATTTTCCAGATTGCAAACTGAGTGATAAAAGAAAACCAGAATGCTGTATGAATCAAGAAAAATGACACTTTTAGCTTATTGGTTAATGTCACTTATTGTCTTCCTGCAGCCAATTTGAATCCCATGTCCCATGCCGTGCATTGTGTGACCAGCATGGCGGCCCCCTCCTGGAGTTGCCTGAGTTTGGATGAAGAGACGGAGGAGGGTGATGGGAGCACAGAGGATGGAAGGAAGCAAGAAGAGGGGGGTCTCAGCTTCCTCCTCAAACAGGAAGACACAGAAAGACAGGACAATTACATCTACCTCTATAACCGCCTGGACATATCAGTGCGAGAGATGAAGCAATACGTGGCCCAGATAGATGTGTAAGTGGTGAAGTAGTTGCTTAAAATAGATTTAACTTTTAATGATGAGCTCTTAATAAAAATATAATACATTTTAACAGTTAATATACATCTAATCTTATCATTAGGCTACAATAATAATCTAATAATCTACAAAAAACGTTGTCAAATTTCATTTGATAGCTCAGAGTAGGCCTCCTCTTTGAGTTTAAGTTCAAAACTTCAGGATGTTCTTTTATGACGGTCTAAAAATATTTATGGCTTAGGCAGAAAAAATGAGACCGAAGCCATAACAGACGACTGCAGAGAAGACATTTCAACAGCCTCTCAGGAGGAACGAATGTTTGTTATTCAGTGGCTAGCATGTGCTGATGTAGAAGTTAATTGTCAGTGAAATGGAGTCATTTCCCAATCCCAGTGCCATTCAGTCTACACTTCCTTGTCCCATAAAAGAACAAAGATCATTAGTAAAATAAAAGGGTGTTTCTTCAACTAGAGATAGTTTTGTCTTTGTCCTAATATAGTACCCTTTATTGTCTTAAAACTATTAATGTAATTTATTTGATCAAAAATTATAGATAAATATTATTCCAAAATAAAATAACTGTTTTCTTTTTTTATGCATGTTTTAAATATCATCTATTCCTGAGATTAAAGCTGATTTTCTTTTTTCTTTTCTTTAAAGTTCAGTAGAAGTCTTACATTACAATGTAAAGGTTTTAATTCTTTATTTTGATTAATTAAAAATATCCTTGCTGAATGAAATGATGACTTTATTTTTTTTTTTTTACTCAAATATGATTCAAATTTTTATTACGATTGCAAGAAGTCATCAGATAAGGATCCCTTATTTTCATTATTTTGTATCTGTTGATCTGCTCAAACGTTAACGTTGGGCAAATGATCTCATAACTCCAAACGTTAAGTGTCACAGCACTCTCATAATTCATTGTACAGTTCATCTTTTCCAAACCTCTCTAAATATGTTTCGTCTTAGACTTTTGTCATCAATAACTGGACCTATGCAGCCGCAAGGATCAGAGCCACCCTCGTTTGAGAGCGTCCCCTCTACCTCTCCCATACCAGAGGAGATGGACCAAGACAAGACAGAGCATGGCGGGAACAAGAGAGTGTGCTTCAAAGTCAATGAAGATGATCAAGAGGACTCTGGACATGACACAATGAGCTACAGAGACTCATACAGGTGAGAAAGAAATGATTGTGAAATGAGCCCTAAATGATTAATACAGGTTCAATTCTAACCTGCAACATGTCCTGATCCCAGTATCAGATTGTGTTTAAAGGGATAGCCATCCCAAAAATATTTTTTTTGTTGTTAATTACTTCCAAACCAGTAAAAGCTTGGTTTGTCTTCAGAACACAATTAAGACATTTTAGATGAAAAATAGGAGGCTTGTGACTGTCCTATTGACTGCCAAGTAAAAAAAATAAAAACATCATCAGAATAGTCTGTCTACCGTCAGTGGTTTAATCTGAATGTTATGAAGCCACAAAAATACTTTTTGTATGCAAAGAAAATAGATATAATATTCAGTAATTTGTCTATTTTGTGTCTCAAGCTTGTACTGGTTTGGCACAACATTGGGGTAAGTAAGTTTCATTTTAGGGTGGAGTATTCAATTTTCATTATCACATTTTGTTCTCTGTGAAATGACATGTATAAAAGATGATTTTAAAGTCCCAGTTTCTAGCACGCGTGAAACCGAGAGAGTGAGCGAGACGGGGCTTCTGTCTGCTCCTCCTGTCCAACAGATGTTGCTAAAACAGACACGTAGAGAGACGATAAACATCCCTTACAAAGAACCTGTTGTGCCACAGCAACCCAGACGCCCTCTTTAACCGCTAAAGAATACATTCAGTCAGCTTTGTTATGTCATCATTATATGGAGCAAAGTATGTTTGGTTGTGATCTAGACCTGACAGAGCAGGGCAAAGCTCGGCCTGACCACAGCCAAATGGGTTCTGTCAGGATAAACAGATGCCTGTTTTTGCACCCTCTATCATTATGTGGCGTTCCACTGTAAAATCCTGCTACTCTGTGATAGGGTGAGCTCATGAACAGCTGCAGCCGTCATGTTTTATAGATAGAAGCATTATTTCCTATATCTAGGCTCTTACAGTAAGTAACGGGATTTGTCTGTGGGATGTAGGTAGCCCGTCTGTTCTTGTTATCGTGAGAAGAGGACAGGCTGTTAGGGGACACAAACCTTCAAGGGTTCAGGAGGTTGAATGGTAAAATACGAGAGAATGCTCATGTTTTCCTCTTTCAGCTGCTGGGAGTGTTGCAACCTGCTGGTCATGAGCATGATCTGCTTCCATTCTTGGCTTGTGGTGGCACTAAATTTGGCCTTCCCTCTCATTGTGGGGTGGGGAAAGGGAACTTCTTCTCTACTAGTGGGTTGAAGCACAGCCTGTTTTTCCCTCTCAAGCTTTTTGGGTCAAAAAAAGACATTACGAAAGTTTCGTTTTGTCTCAGAATAAAAGTTCTGAGGATGACCAGAAGACCTAAATTTGTTGATCTTAAAGAACAAAAGTTCATGAATAAAAGGATAAAAATTGTAGATGAAGTTTATTCATGTTTAAATTGTTTTAAAATGACTTCTTAAAGGGATGATACAAAGGTATATTTATACCTCTATATTCCATTCCAAACCTTTAGTGTTATTCTTCATCTACTGTATAGGAAAAAAACTCCTCATCATCCAACAGAAGGAAAAGTCATAGAGCAGACCCTTTGGTATTTTGCATTTGTGTGATCATGTAATGTGAATTTAACCAAAATTTAGCTCAAAAACAATGAATAATAGGTGTTCAACCACTGTCCTGCTACTGTATTACAGAAAATTTCATCATCAGAGAAGTTTTTTGTTTCTGTTAAGTTTTTTTCAGCTTTGAATAATTATTTAACCTCACATCTATAATGACAACAGTTCAAACATGTTTAGTGCATGATTAAATACCTTTTTGCCTTTATTGGGAAAGTTGGCATTGGTGTCTGAAGGCATCGTTTTCCTCACATGCAAACATTTGGATCTGTGTGTTTTCACAGCGAGTGTAACAGTAACCGAGACTCAGTGCTGTCATACACCAGCGTCCGGAGCAACAGTTCTTACCTGGGCAGTGACGAGATGGGCTCAGGTATCTGTCGTCTGTCAGATGCGGTTACAATCTTGAATTCAGGACAATAACTAACAAGACAGATCTGTTTTTATCTTGTTTTCCAGGAGACGAGTTGCCATGTGATATGCAAATCCCTTTAGACAAGCAGGATAAACTTCACGGATGTCTGGAACACCTTTTCAATCAGGTATATTGATTTCCCCTCTCATAAATCAAACTTTTAGTCTCTCTTGTCAATTTAAACTTGATATTCCCTTCGTAACTCTTGCCCTTTGTCTGACCTCCCTCACCTCCTTATTTTGCTCTTCATCAATACATCCCCTCTTAGTTTCTCTCTCTTTTTAAGTGCCACAGTATCATTTATCACATTACCATCATCTCTAATAAGCACTCTTTGACCTCTGCACCTCTTGCTCTTTGACCTCAAAATCTATCATCTTTTGAAGGTCACTTGATTTTGACCCTCTCTCCATTTCCCAGATATCAATAATGAGCTCTTTTATCTGCTGCAGACAGGTTACATGTGGACAGACTGAAAGCAGCCGTCCTGATCTTAGCAAGGGCGTTAGCCAGGCGTCAGTTAGCGCAGGATGTGTGTGGTGACGGGGTTAACAGTGTGTTTTTCATTCTCAGGTTGACTCGATCAACAGTCTCCTGAAGGGCCCTATCATGAGCAAAGCCTGCGAGGAAACCAAGCATTTCCACAACGACCACAGTCAGCCAGGTACCGCCCGGTCGGCTGTGTGTATGCGCGTGTGCGCTATATTTGAATGCTATGTTTGGAAACTCGTTTAAGGGATGTGTGTATTTGGGTTCTCGGTTGGTGTGTGGGGGGGACTTTTATAGGTGGGTAAGGGTGTGTGAATGTTTCTGTTTGCATCCGTACGTTATACCATACTCTGCATTTGAGGATACCACAGTAGTTTCTCCTGTGTGTTTAATGTATTTTAGGGGAGTAGTATAATCAGCTTGTGTTTAAATATGGGGTTCTGACAACAGTTATGTATTTTGTGGGTTTCTGTGAGATCTCACCGACCAGCTACATCTTTTGACCTGTTAAGACATGGTATAAAGTATATTGGTGGAAGACTTTGGCTTTTTTCTCTTATTTAAAGTAACAAATATTTATATTGTCCTCAGTATATATACACACACACACACACATATATATTCATTCTTTTTTTTTCTGTTTTAGTACCCTGAACCTTTTTCTGTTTTGTATCTAATATATTATCTCTATTGACTTTAATAGAGTTTCGGCACACAGAGGACTGGACTGCACGTTGGCGGTATGTCTTGCACAAGAATATCCAGGAGGACCCTTGGAATCTGCCCATTTCAATCAAATCTTTAGTTAACAGCCTTCATCGCTTTGTAGAAGGTAAGTCAATATAGCCTTTTACTTTTTTTAACATGTTTTGTAGTGCACAAATCATCAGCATACATGTGATGATTAATGCAAGAAAATCTGCAGTAATAATAGCAAATAACAACTGATTTGAAAAATGTTACCATTGGAGTATGTCGAGATACAATGGTGTTTTAGGAGTCCTTCAAAATAAACTTTAAACTTGAATTCAGATCAGGCTCAATTCTGTTATTAAATGCACATTTTAAAATAGTTTTTTTTTCTTAAATATCCTAAGCCATTCATAGAGAATGGGAAGGTGGAATAAAAAAAAAACCCAACAAAAATGTATGGATTTTCATCATATATTGATGAAAATGTATGATATAATATTCGGTCATCAGATAATGGTTAAATAGTATTTGGTCATCATTTGGAGCATTGTCTCAACTAATATCAATGTATGCAATTAACCATGACTTGTTACAGTTGATTCGATGTAGTCAGTTTCGTAGGTAAATTAAGAGCATTTTAATAGAGAAGCGAAAACCAGTAACAGCTAAACAAAACCCTTAAACTATTTTGTGAAATATTAAAAACTTTTACAAAATTTCAGCTCAATGAAATTTAAATTGAGATGACGTCATGTGTCTGTCATAGAAAAGCTGTGAAAAAGCAGTCCAATGTTATGTTCAAGTTGTCTAGGCTTTTTTATTGTGCGTTCATTGGCTTGTATTCTTGTCTTTGTGTAACTGTTGCAGATGGAAGGAGTCAACTGTTGTTGGCGTTGCTTAAGTGCACTGGTAAGTTACTCTAGATTTGAACTTTTCCCTTGTTGAACTTTGTCCATTGACCATTGTAGATCATTTCAAATAGCTATTGAAAGTGAACCCAGAATGTTTACATGGTCACGCACTTGCGTCATCATCTGAGTGAGATTTTCGAAAGGCGACTGCATTCTGTGTGATTTATCATCCCTACTACTGTTCTGGACTGAGCTGTATTTACAGACACCTCCATGTGCTGTGATAAGGGAGTGTTTTATAGGAATTCTGTAGCAGGGAGTGTGTGCATGCAGTCAAGTTGCAACGGGGTGTGTCTGTTTGTGAGCTTCTGAGCGATAAAGTGAGAGTGGGTTTGTCCCGTGGGGTCTGTGGTGGGAGACATATGGAAGCTGTTGAGCGTTTGCTTTGGAACCTGATCTAGAGCCCTTATCCCTGCTGCTCCACACAGACAGCAGCTCCAATCCCTGTTCCCACCCAGCGCTGCTGTGAAACCCACCATCTGCTTAAAGTATTACACACTCTGAACATGGCTTACGACTGCTTTAGGATATTCAGGATTCCCCTCTGACCACAGTTTGGGACATATACGAACAGTAAATTAATCAATATTAGCAACATCTGCCAATAAAACTTTAAATTAGAGCAATTAAAATGTATAAAATATAGAAGTAAAAACAGTCAAATTAAATTGAAGAATCGCTTTAATAAATGAATTTCAAAGCAATTATAATCATCATTATTACCTGTTTTCTTAATAACTTGTTATATTACTTATAATATATTATTTATGACTTATTACATGTTGATTAAATACAATCAGTTAAATAAATAAATTAAAGATTAATAAAATACAAATATTTTTTAATTGTAATTTCTTTTAATCAAATAAAAAGCCAGATATTAAACCAAGTAATAAATTAATTGTAAAAATTTAATTGAACAAAAGTGACCAAAAGTGGCAGTAAATTCATTTTAAAAGAATTCTGTGTGAAATAAATGTTTTTATAATCTTTCCTTAATTTTCAAATCAGCTTATTAGAATGATGTATGGCCATGTGACAGAAATGACTGTTAAAATTACATTTTAAAATATATTAATAACTAGGTTGAACTTTTTTACCATATGTGTACTAGAGTAATCTAAAGTGGTGTTCTTTGATGAGCTCAAGAGGCTTCTTTCAAAAGCATTAAAACATCTTGCCAACCCCAAACGTACGAACAGTAGTGTATCTCTTCACCAGAATACTGAATATAAATATACAATGACATTTATAATTTTTTATATTATAATGTATATTAAAGTTGAAACTAATTATTAGGTCACAATTTTTATTCATGCATGTTGAATGAATGTGAGTGTACACACATGCATATACATATATTTCTACAAAATATTTTCTGCTCTTCTGTCACAGACACAGAACTCCAGTTGCGGCGGGATGTCATATTCTGTCAGTCTCTGGTGGGGGCACTGTGTGCATTGGCAGAGCAGCTTGTGAATGCACTGAACCTGCGGTTCAACAATAACGGAGAATATGAGGAGGACAGTAAAGAGGTCAGCCGGAAATGGCTGGAGCAGATCGCCAACATCGGAGTGCTTTTTAACTTCCAGTCATCACTCTCTCCACATGTGGTAAGACTGCTAGACATTACGTTTATCATAGCTCATTCAGTTACAGTCATCCCACAATAGCTCACACAAGCATGATAATAAAGTTTTAAAATTAAGTCTTAAAACGAAATCAAAAACCAAAACCATCGTATCCTGGATTTTCCTGGACGTGTGTAATGTTATTTCAGTCATTTATATTCCTACTTCTGGATTAAGATCTTGATTATTTTGGGCTCACAATCTGTTTCCTTGAGCAGAGAGAAGAGCGAATCATGCTGGAAGATACAAAAGCAGCACTGCAGGATCTGGAGAAAGTCGCTGTACTATTCCGCCCACTGGAGAACGAGTGCCTCGTCCCAAGTAAGACACCACACCACATATTATTAGCACATCCAGTAATAGCTTGTCAATCACACTGCCAACAGAAAAATATATATATGTGTGCGCATATAAATTATTTCCAACTTCTAAAATGGCACACGTATTTATTAAACCAGCGGTTCCCAATCCTGGTCCTCGCGCCCCCCTGCTCTGCATATTTTGCAGGTCTCTCTTTGTTAACGCACCTGATTCTGATAATCAGCTCATTAGAAGAGAGCTCCGTGCATGAGCTGTGTTCCCAATCGACATGGTTCCTACACAGTGTCCATTAAAGTTTACTTCACTTCCGAACATTCATTCACGGATTTGCAGCGTAAATAAGTGAATACGATTTACATTACATCTCGCACACTTAAATGCTCTTTGTATGGAACATATAAATTTACTTTGAACTGGTGATCATGGCGGAACATTCGGGGATGTCCACTTCGCAGTGTGCATACGTTCGAACAGAACAAATGACAAGAGAAACATACGAAATGCGCAGAGCGGGGGGACGGCGGAGAGGACGAGGATAGAGAACCGCTGATCTAGCACAGTGTGTGCGAGACGTAATTTAAATCGTATTCACTTATTTACACTGCAAATCCGTGAATGAATGTTCGGAAGTGAAGTAAACTTTAACGGACACTGTGTAGGGACCATGTCGATTGGGAACACAGCTCATGCACGGAGCTCTCTTCTAATGAGCTGATTATCAGAATCAGGTGCGTTAACAAAGAGAGACCTGCAAAATATGCAGAGCAGGGGGGCGCGAGGACCAGGATTGGGAACGGCTGTATTAAACGGAGTAAATTAAGGTTTTGAAATGCACTGAAACAGCAGCAACAATGACCACAAATTCCTTTCCTTTAAAAATAGTTAGATCCTGGGTCCCTCCCTTTCTCTGATAAAACTGTGTGATTCCATTAAAAAACACGAGCCAAAACTCATCCTTATTTAGCAGCACCCACTTCCCCCCTCCTCATAGGCATACACACACACCCTCCAGATGTCCTCTTCAGGAATGTCAGCGCAGTTAATCGTGATAGGAGCACAGCTTTGTCTGCCGTCTTCTGTTTTGGTTTGACTAAATCTGAGGGAGGATGTTCTGCTCTGTGGTTTGTTCCTGCCACAAAGGTGTTTTATTTACAAGGTCATCTCCGTGTTGTACAAATGTGAACAGCTTGGCTTTTTTCCTGTCTCACATCTGTGAGGTTTTTGCCTTTACTCATCTCATCAGGCTAATTACAACCTAATTAACCTGGTAAGATTCCCAGTGTGACCTCAAACATAAAGAATACTGTATACAGTGTGTACGGGTGCAGACTTTTCTTAAATGATGTAGTGCAAAGGACAAAGATTGAAATTGTATAGAATTTTAAATATTCTCTCACTGTGACTCATGCATCCTTTTAATGTGCTTTTTTTCCAGACACATCTGTGCATTACCAGGTGGAAGGCAGTCGGCAGGCCATCAGGGTGACAATGTTCTTGGACAGCTGTCATTTTAGTGAGCTGCCAACAAGACTGCAGAACGGAGGCTCTTTAAAGCTTCAATCAGTCCTCTTCACTAGAGGTGGGAGCAGACAAGAGAAACAAGATAGATGATGGTTTCCATTCTGTGTTTCATTTGCACATTACAATAAAACTTTGCGAGCTGCCTACAGTGGTTATATTTTAGGGCACTGCAGGCTATTCAAAAATGTAGCCTTCTTAATTATGCTGCCTCTAAAGATGCCAGGCATACATCTTTAGAGGAAACACCTATCCCAAAATGCAATGTGACGAGAATAAATCAAGGCAAGATAATTATTTTTTTTCTGGTAGTTTTATTTCTAGTTATCTGTAGAGAAATCATTCCTTGGAATTTTTATTTTTACATTTTTTTTTTTTATATTAAAATAATAACCCTAGTAATGACAGTCAATATTTTATTTGGTTTCATGCAACATGCAATCCTGGTGTCAGAAAACTCAATTTCCAAAACAATTGAAATCAGTTTAGGTTCTTATGAAATATAAAAATGACTTGTGTTCCAGATCTGTCACTTGTAAGGTTCCAGGATGTTCAGGGTCCTGCTTTGTAAGATGGCTTTCTGTGTAGGGAGCAAGGTCGTTCCACTAGTGTTTGTGACATAGTTGATGCATTATAAAATCATGCATTTATGCCTTAAATTCAAATATAGCCCTGTTTTAAAACTTTTAAATTCTAGACTTTTAAAGGATGCCTACTCATATGTCACAGTATACAGAGAGAGTGTTAGATGTGTATCAGCCCAGAATTAGTCATGATCCTGAAGTGCTCATTTATAGCTAACTGAAGCTTCTGCTTTCTTTATGAGTTGTGGGCTCCGTCTAGTGGTGTGTGGAGAGAAGTACAGCACTGAGCAAGGCATGACATTCATCTGCATTTTCTTCATCTTTATCAGGGCTGGAGAAGCCAGAAGGTGTGTTGTCTCAGGATTTTGTTGCCATGGAAGAGTTTCAGCAGCGCACAAATGCACTGTCACTGGAGAAGGTCAAAGGTTATTACCGCAAACTCAGGTACATTTGGCCATCATACCCAGGGACCTTGACTTGATGTATTTTAATTTTGCTGCTAAACTATTTATATAAATTAATAAGATAAAAAGCAAACTTGAAAAATATAAGTTAAACATCTCATTAAGTAAACAATTCATCCAATATATTTTAGATGTAATGTTTTCATTGTTTAAATTGTCCTTTTTTATTTTTTTTAGGGCTTTTTATCTGGAGAAATCAAATTCAGACTCAAATTCCACTGCAATGAAAATAGACCAGGTAACGTGCTTACATACTATCATTCAATTGTTTGATCAGTTGATTTGTTTTTTAATGTTCAGGAGGATTGCATTAAGTTGATCAATCTTGAAGAAATATAAGTTTCCAAAAAAGAAATTCAAAATTGATATTGTTTAAAAATAACAAAAGTGCATGTTTCTTGAGCACCAAATCAGCATATAGAACGATTTCTGAAGAATAATGTGACACTGAAGACTGGAATAGTGGCGGCTGAAAATTCTGCATTGACATTACAGGAATCCTTTTTATGATATATATATATGTGTGTGTGTGTGTATAAAAATATTGCTAAAACTGTAATAATTTATATATATATATATATATATATATATAATTATTACAGTTTTAGCAATATTTTTGATTAAATAATTATAGCCTTGAGATCACAAGAGACTTCTTTTAAACACAAAATTAGTAAACCTACAGACGGATTCCTGTACAGATCACAATCAAAATGCAAAGAAATGAATAGTTATGAAAGATTTGATGAAAGTTTAAAACCAAAAAGTTGAATTGAATCATTTTAATCTCCAGCTCCTCCGGCCGCTGAACACCTTGGATGACCTCTGTCGGCTCATGCAGACGTATATGAATGTAAAACCCGGCTCTGCGGGTCAGCCCTCTGGAGTCAGTGTTCTTGTGGTGTCCTCTGAACTCTGCAACCGGCTGGGAGCCTGTCACATCACCATGTGTGCCACTGGGATGCAGAGGTATCTGCAGTGAAATGTTATTTTCGTGTTGCTCTAGATCCAATAGTCAAGCATGGAATTGAGTTTTATTGAGTGATGGCTCAGAACACACACTTCTTATCTTTAAGCCTCTTACTACTGAAGTGGAGCCACAGTCAAGTTTCTGCAGTAAACTATATTTTATTTTGACTTTCATTTGTTTCTTGCTTAAATGTGCATCTATTCCAGATTATTTGTAACCTAGGTTATTGCCACAGTTAGATAAATCTATAACAGATTGTCTAAACTGCCTCTTGACTACGGTTTTTGTTCTCTGTAGGTGTACTCTGACTGTGTCACTGGAGCAGGCTGTTACTCTATCCAGAAACCACGGCCTCATGCCCCGCTGCCTAATGCAGACTATGGACATCATGCGCAAACAGGTACAGTTTATGATGTGCATGTTTTATGAGAGAATAGACTACAAACGTAGTTACGAAGCTGTTGCGTGTTTTGATATGGCCAATAGGTGATGCTGTTGCATCCGTAAGGCATTATGGCATTGCCATATACAGTAAAAAAAGTGAGCCAAAGGCCAAAGCACAAGTTTATTATTTATCCAGACTTGATATGCTGTATGGAGCGAAGAAGCATGACTTACCGTGATCACCTGCATGGATACTGTCACTCAGATATCCATATGTATTTGGATGCATGTAGTTTAGAAAGACTACACATTGTTCATTTACGTACACCCCTGACTTTGACAATAAAAAGCTAGTCAAAAGTTGGTGAGTCAGTTAAAAGTAAAAGAGTCAGTCTATCAAACCTAGATATTGTTATGACTTTATTCAAACTCCTAAAGTTTTCATCCAAGTGACCTAGTTGATGCCAGTCAGAAGCTTTTTGATACTGCTTACAGTTTAACAAATTCAGACATATACTGCACAGTAGTCAAAACCTCTCATCAAAGTTGTCCTAAGACAAGAACAGGTATTGTTTTTGATTTTAGGACAACTTTGATGAAAGGTTTAGATCCACTTCGAATGATGACTACTGTATTCTAAATACATGTATTTGCCTTACGTAAAAATTGCTATACTTAAGCTGTTCTGATAGCTTTCCAACCATTAATAATAATAATTCTCTTTATTCACAGGGCACCAGAGTAGAGATTTCTGCCAAAAATCTCAGAGTAATGGATCAGATGCCACCGGGTGCTCCCAGGTATGACTGACGCTTAACATTTAAGATTATTCCTGGTTTGGCGTTGAAGTTGAATATAACTTCTACAGTAACCAAACTCTTTTTTTTTTTTACCTTCAACACAGGCTCTTCAGGTTGTGTTTACCCCCGTCCGACGGAGATCTTTGAATGAGGTGATGTCTGTCTCTCAGACCTTCTAGATGCTGGGAGATATCATGACTGGCTTATCATTTTGAGACCATGCCTCAGCACATCTCAACTCCCAGCCAGCCTCATCCAGAGAGGTCTGGCTGAGGTCAACACGACGAGGAATGAGAACCGTCCGACCACCTTTATCTCCTGCTCCGGCAGCTGAGAAAAATCGCTAATGCTAACGATGCTAATCTTGGCTAGCAGTGTCTGCCCACATTGCTACATTGTTTGGTCTCCTAATGGATCTGGACTGGCATGTGAATGGCTGTGCCTAAAACTGTAAAAGGCTGTATTATCTCTTCCTTTTGCCTCTGGCTGCAAACTTGCGTCAGTAAGTACGGGTGGTTTGGTCTGGATGGCGACGTTAAGTTCAGATACGTGGCGATTATGTGCAATTACTGTAGCTTAGCATGCGTGTGTCTGCGCTGTGTCATGGGAAGTGTCGCCCTCAGAGAGCTGTTGCGATTCTCTCACTCATATCAGGTATTAAGAAAGTACTGAAATCATTCCAGCCTACATGGACCAGTTTCGAAATCCTAATCCTCATCCGCGCTCATGTTTAAAATTCGCTTGATTCTGTTTAACACCACAATTTTGTTGTGAAGTTTTAGCAACGGCGCATTTTAAGAATAACAGGGAAACCGTTAGAGGCTGTAAGCTTCGCGAACAATACAAAAACATAGGCCTGCATGCAAAATACAAGATTTCACTGCAATCAATATGTTTCTATCGGAGGTGGAAACCGTTATTGATCAACTGGGAGAAAACAAATGGTGTATAGCACTTTTTAAACATGAATCAATGCTGTGTTACAGTGCGTGACTGTTCTGGGGAGCTGCCTAGGGCGGAAAAGCACAATAAAAAAAACCGCTTGTGTTCTTCAGTGTTGTTTAAAAGTACTGTACGTTTTAGAAGGGATCATGTGAAGAATCAATAGATATAATAGGATTTTATTGAAGTTTTGTATTTAGGTGAATATATATGTATGTATCGGAGGGATACGCATATGTTCTTCAGGAACAGCAGTGCTATAATTTAAAGAGTATTAATAATGTTAAAACATATAATATTGTACATCTATCATTTTGTCTACTTTGTGTATATTTGGTCAGGAGACTTTATCGTGCTTTTACACATTGTGTTTGCTATTTAAAAAAATCTAACTTCAGCTGTGTGGTCAGTAACCGAGAAGGCCTGGAAGTTAAACAGTGTTCCTGGAGTAGTTTGAGCTAGTATGTGACAGCTTTTGTAACATGCCAAGTCTGCATTTCATTTTTTATATATATTATATATGTTAACTTCGGTAGTCCTGACAGCTGACCGTATTTGCTCAAATTTGACACAATTTTAATGACGCAAGAAAAAAAAGATTTGAGTAAATAAGGTCACTCAACAAAGCATCACGTCTTACTGAAATCTTAATGCGAAGTTCATCGTGTTTGTAATGTAGCTTGTCACATATCAGCATGGAAGTTAGACTCTGCAACTTAAAACCATGATAAAATATTTTAAACAATACTTGAATTTATGCTAATAAATAGCGGGGGTTTTAGTTTTTCCTCCTTGTATCTATCCAAATTGAAGCCTAAATGCTGACTTATTTTGAATTGGATTTTAACATTTTATTTGGTCCTCAAAGCAAATGGTTTTTAAACGAGTGTTTTTAATCCGCAGAATCTGTGCAGTGTGAATATTGTATGTTTCGAAGGTCCTTGTTGTTGCTTGTTATGTTTTATCATTTCCACATGAAACCTATCATTTCTGTATGATAGACCTAAATCTAGTAAAACCCAAAGACGTAGCATTAGCATTAGCATGTTCCTATCACTGTATATTAAAATCTCAGGTTTCTGCACCAAATCGGTCCATTATTGTGCGATTAGCTGCCCTTTTGAAAAGTTCTGACTGATTCATTCTACATCACTAATCAGTCAGCTGAAACATGGTATGCTTGTATTCAAATGTTTTTTTTTACTTTAAACTCCTCCTGTTTTCAGTACTATTTTAAATTTATCATTGCCCATTTTTAACTCAATTTCAAGTGTACTTTTTAGCTCAAAGAGTGACAAATATTCAACGGTGCTTACAAATCAAGCCTATTTTTATTTTTTTTTGGTCTGTACTTCTTGTTTTTTTTTTCCTTCTTTAATTTCAAAATTGTTTTATTAATTGTATAAATTCTGTTCCTTTCTATTAATAAGAGCAGTTTAATCAAAACCTCACTGGTGGAGTGAAGGAGTAGATCTAATCTGCATCTGCAAATATTTAACTTATAGTTTATATTAATGTTTGACTGTGATGTGTCTGTCTTCATGCTGTCCTGAACTGTTAATGATAAATACATTAAATGGCTCTTATCAACTCATCTTGATGGTAATGTACGCATGCATCCAGTTGTTTCTAACTCCGTGATGAATTAAAAGCATTGTATAAAGCTCTCCTTTCCGAACTAATGCAATATCTATATTTAGATCCTCCAAGAATGCACCTTCAGGTAAAGCTAATGACCTGCATTAAATCTAGATCTCTTTTAATAACATTAAAAAAAATCTTTCCAACCCCAGATTTTAGAACAGTATTGTACTTTTAAGCCATTACAGTAATTATTTAACGTGAATTACGATTTAGCATCACCTAATAACAAATCATGTCCTTGGTACAGTCTGGAGAGTCTCGTTTTGAGATAATTGTACTAATGGGGAGAATGAGGTAAGCTGGTTACTCTATTACCTGACTCGGTGCTGACTCAAAGAATGTGTTCTTGTTGTTTTTCTGTTTGACAGGACAGTATGTATAGTTCAATTCAATTCAAATTTATTTGTATAGCGCTTTTCACAATACATATCATTGTAAAGCAGCAATGTTTAACAGTACATGTAGTACTAGCTTGGACATGTATATATGACATAGGTGTGAGGTAAAGATCAATTAATGACATAATCGAACAGACAAGGAACATTATAAATTAGTAGCAGAATTCGGTAGTGCTGTGAGTTGTTTCAGGGTTGGCATCATCTGAAGTCCTCTGTGGAGTTGGCATCATCTCTTCTTAAGTGTTCTGGATCCAGGATGTTAAGGCAAAATTTTTGAATGCATTAGTCTGCCCCGTCTTACAATTCCCAGATTAGTCTGTGGCTGTTGCCAACATCAAGAGCAATAATCAGCCTGACGAAGACAAAAGGGCTTAATGACTATTTGTTTTTGTGTTTATGTAACTGGTTGGTACTGTAGGTTTTTTACATCTGATGTTCAAAAATATCACAAATGGTCAATTTCACAATGCTGTATTGTTGCTAAGGTGGTCTTACCAAGCTTGTGCTTAATGCCTCCGTGGTCTGTTTGTGAAAATCTTATTAGATTTTCTTAGTTCACACTTTCAAGCTTCAAAGTTTATCAAGTCCCTCACCTGAAGACAGTACAGTCAGATAGAGATTTGCATGTCAGTAAGTCATCAGCATCATTGAAGTATACAACTGAAGTGTGGCAGCTGTATTAATGTCTAGTTTAAATGACTTCCTCATCCTCTGAAGCCACTACACGGCATTAAATTCCAAACCATCTGAGAGCAGAAAAGCGAGCAATCATTTCTCATAATGTGATGTGCTCCTGTGAGCCACTTCAGGTGTCTGATGTCTCTGGTTCTGTACAGCTATGCACGTTTAGGTACAATTAATATTAAAACTAAAATTAAGGGGATAAGATAAAATTGCCCTAATCCCCTGAAGCTCAGTGTGTCAGCCTCATACCCGGTAACATTGTGATTTTATTGCACCCTTCAGTCTGACAGGAGTAAACCATAGTTTTGTCTGTATCTAATGCATTACTAATATCAAACTATCAAAAATAAAGAGTATCTGTTTATATATTACTATTGAGCTGCCATTGTAAGAGATTAACAGCACAGAACAGGTTACATAACTGTTATAGTGTATATATAAGTGGGCATGGAGAAAGGTCAAGATAATGGAACATCCTACACTGTTGCACATTCAATTAAACCACAACTTTTGATTGGTCAAAGGAACATTGTCACCCTTATCTCAATGGGTCTTTTTTTCAATTATAGACTGTCTTGTTGCAGAAATCAGCCCTTCTATGAGTTTTTGTAATGTTTTACTTATGGTAAACATCACCTTTTCTGACATGACCGACCTGGAATAACCTACTGCTCGTCTCTGTTGTGTTGTGTGGAGGCATTACGATTTTAGCATTGCCAAGTTCTATTTCCTTTTCTTCCGTGAATGATTTAAGCAGCTTTCTAATTATTTACTACTTGCAACAATTTGTTACATCAGCCCTTTCGTCCAAAATCCGACAGTTGCAACATTAAATATAGAGGCTCTTGCAGGAGCCGGAAGGCATACATGTAAAAGGACTACCCATTGCAGTTTCGCCTTAGCGTTTCAATTGGCTTTTAGTACGAGACCACCGCACTACAGAACACACCCCGGTTCGGCGATGTCTGCCCACGACTACTTTATACACTCGTTTGGATGTGTCAAACTGTAAGGATGGGGAAAAAATCCGCTAACGGTGAAGTTTATCACCCTCCGGCAGGGGAGAAGAAAATAAAAGTCGGTTTTGTGGGACTGGACTCCGGGGCTGCGGAGACGAGCCGAGACGGGGCACTTCTTATCGCCGGTTCTGAGAGCACAAAACGGGGCAGCATCCTGTGCAGACCGAGGTCCAGCATCTCCAGGGGGAGCGTCGCTCACAAAAGAAACGCGCGTTATCGCAAACTGCAAAATTTCCTTTACAATGCGCTGGAAAGACCCCGCGGCTGGGCGTTCATTTACCACGCTTACGTGTGAGTATGTGCTCCGTGATTTGCGTTTCTGCTTGGCGTGGGAATCGCCCACCTTTACCGACCGAGATGCTGCTGTGCTGCACCGCCCAGAATGCAGAAAGTTTGAGATGTTGTCGGCCGGCCTGGCTGCCTGCCTGCAGCTTTTGTCGCAGAGCGTAAATCAAACAGCGGGAAAATATGTAAAAGTTTTGTCTATGTAGCAAACGTCAATATTCATTCAGAGCCAGGCCGCCAAATGAGCTTTTCACAGCTGTGCATATTTCATAAACTGAGTCGATAGAAAGTGTTCACAGATTATTAATGATGCATACTGTAGACTGAGTGCACAGGGTATCATTAGGCAGCGGTTTCAGCACCGGTCAGCTCCTGTAGTACCGCGTCAGTGCGCTCGTGTTTGCCGCGGCAACAAATCCGTGTTGCTTGCCACGGGGATAAACTGTGCCAGAGGTTCACGTCTGTGGCATGCAAACGGGGGTGTCGCTGGGTTCTTTGCTTAGGCTAAGGGGTGTAAGAACGATCTGGAAAGCGAGGGGACTTAATTTCAGACCTTTTTAGTCTGGCTTATGAATATTAATAAGGTGACGTAACTTTCGCGTAAATGATTGGCTGAATGATTGTTCGTGAGTTCGAGCGTTATCCAGGGCTGTTTATGAAGGGCGAGTTCTTGCGTTCAAAAGTAGCTAAAAAACGAGAATAATGTTATATAGCTACTTATATTTTAACATTTTAATGGATTTTACATTCTTAATTCAACCAATGAGTATCAAAACAATACACAACACGGAAGTACGGAAGTGCTACTACGATTGGGTATGTAAGTTAGCCTTTACTGTAAATACTGTAAGTTACCATGGTACATTAATGTAGTACGGTTAGCCTACTGTAGAGACTGTTAATGTGTGGAAAGTAAATCAATGTAGTGTTTGATAATGAAATATGAGCTGCAACGTAAGGCTACTGATGAAATGCAAGACTACCTGGCACATCCAACATGATTTTGTAGACACAGTAGTAACTAACTGCTTACAGTGCAACTCTCCTTAGATTTTTTTTTTCTGTCTGAATAATGCAAGTTATAAATTACTATGAATCCTTATGAGGCTTTATTTTATTTTCCTCTGGCCTGTATTACATTAATCAAAAATCTGTACGAATGAAAATTTCAGTAGCAATTTGTAACCTGTCCTGAAGGACACTGATAGGAATTTAAAGAGAATCAAATAACATCATACAGGAGCAAGGCATATATACAAATGTTTTGTTTGTTTTTTTCTTTCTTGCAACTAAAAGCAAAAACGGCAGTGCCTGTAATAAATGATGAATCAACATTGCATAGCATAGTATCACGGTTGCTGTTATGACTAGTGTCAGCATTGCCAAATTTGTGTAAACTTTTTTTTTTTTTTTGGCCATGACTAAAGCTACGAGGAGCATCCTTTTTTTTTTTTTTGCTATTTCCTGATCGAGAGCTGATAAGTCACCTAGCAAACAGACTGAGGGGGATAATGGGATGCTGCAGCCCAGGAGGCGGGATAAGGATTCAGTGATTTCAGTGTTTAATGGGTGGGCAGTGCCATGTGGCGTGGATACAGTATATGTGTCCAGACAAGTTTCCAATGTGAATCCCATTTTAGACAGCCTTTTCCCAGTGTAGTGTGTTCTATAAAGAGTCTTATACTGTATGAGCTGAAGTTTGGCGTTTTTAGTCATAGATTAAATATTTGTACAAATTTCAGTAAGTCCAGAAGTCAGTATCAGGAGCGATAGAAAGGTCTTCTTCCCATTTAATTGTTGGTAAAGTTATGGTTTTATTTGAATTGGTTATAATTTTGTATAATTTGGAAAGTAATTTTTTCGAGGAGGATATATTAAATAAACCTGCTACTGCAGAAGGAACATGAAGATGGATGGTTCTAGTGTTGGTTTTAAATAAAACCGCTGATTTAAGTTAATAATTCAAGAATTGATTGCTCCCGATACCATACCCCTGTACTAAGTAGGAAAATGAAACAAAATTGTTAGACTGAAAAATGTCTTTGAGATCCGTTTATCTCTTATGATGCCTATAAACCAATCTGTCATAATGCAGCATCATAACCTCAGACTGTATCATGGATGTTGGAGCATGAGCTGTCTAATCTTCTGAGTGGCTGTAAATGTCTTTGTCCGCTCTACTGGTCATGCAACCTTTATAGAAGACTCCTACTTCAGCCTGAGACATGAATGTGAGTTCTGAAGATGCATTATTTATACAGTCACCATCCTTATTTTACTCTGGTCTTGTATGCACACACACACACACACACATTGAGTGCAGTGCAGTGTGCTGACTTTGGCCTCTTACTTTGTGTTTTTTCTCTCTCTTTCACAAGCACTAAATGCAGAGATAGCACTTTGCATGCTGTACAGACTCAGCTAAGCCTTTATTTCTCAAGCTTAGGAAAGGGTACAAGGAGATATTTAGAAGTGGTGAATGCTTTGATATGCGAGTGAGTATTTGTGCCTTATGGTATATGCCACTTCTTTTTGCTGCTAGCCAGTTAATGCAATCAAAAATATAATATTCTGTTATGTTATACACAACAATATACACTCACAACTCAAAGAACTGGGGTTATAAAATTACAAAAATTCATATGAATAAACAATCAGAAGTGACAGTAAATAGTTTTAGTCATTTCAAAAAATTTTGTTTCAAGGTTTTTGTGCACTAAATCAATATTACAATTATTTCTGAAGGATTTTGTGGCATTGAAGACATGCAATTTTTACTGTATTTTTAATTAAATACACTGCTCAAAAAAAATAAAGGGAACACTTAAGCCGAGCTCAGACTGCACGATTTTAGCCCCGATTTTGACTCATTTGACAAATGCCGAAATCACAGGCAAATCGGTGCTCATTCACGCAAATGACAATCACACAGTGTGAACTAAGACGTGATCTGAGAGATTCGCCGACGTGTTGCAGACACCCGTGAGATATTAGATGCTAAATATATGGACCTGTCTGCGATTCAGAATCATGCCGTGTGAAATGTGTTCTAAATGTGAATAACATTGGTGATTACCTACAGCCAATGAGAGAGCAACTTCCAGGGCAGCAGGATGTTAGGGGAGGAGTTACGAAGGTAGAGAAGGTAAATATCATCCTCTATAATCTTCTTTTCGTTGCAAGTGAGCACACATGCAATTTGTATGGCAAGCTTATTTTGCTTGATATCATTTTTAATAATAATCCCAGTCTCACTTGAGATCTAAGGTCTTGCACACATGACCTTGCGTTGTTTCCATGTCACTTCTCGTATGTGTTTGGCTATGAGACAAAGTTGATGATTCTTACTATTGTAAAGTCATGCAGTGTGAAAGCCCCTGTCACCGGTCTATCATGCAGTGTGAACACAGCAGCGACTGAATACTACCCCAGATAGTCATGCAGTGTGAAAAGATCTGTGACAT
>JAUMHQ010000061.1:7981466-7997786 GCA_032361165.1 Enteromius paludinosus | reverse complement strand
AAAACGCACATAAATTATTTAAACGTAAAACCGAAAAAATTGCAATTCACAAGCGCGTATTGAACCGTGGATGTCGTACCGAAGGGTTCAATATTATATTGAGAATTGTGGCATCCCTAATATACAGTATGAATGGATCCAGTTTACTGTATGTATTTCACTTCCTGCACATTCATCGGATTCTCTCTCATTTCTCTCTACTGGAAAAAAAAAAAAGTGCTGATTGAGTTGCAAGACTTCTCCATGAAGAGTTCTAATATATGAAATAAATATAAAAATTTAGCCCTAACAAGTTAATATAACAGAAGATTATACAAATAGTATAGAATATATAAAATAATTAATATAATATATAATATAATATAAAAATTAATCTCTG
This sequence comes from Enteromius paludinosus, assembly GCA_032361165.1. Lineage (NCBI taxonomy): Eukaryota > Metazoa > Chordata > Actinopteri > Cypriniformes > Cyprinidae > Enteromius > Enteromius paludinosus. The sequence continues at coordinate 7,997,407 of JAUMHQ010000061.1, read as the reverse complement.
ATAATCCCGGGTTGCTATGTTCACGCAGGTTTATTTATGCAATAGAGAAACGAGAAATGGAAGTCATTCCCTCACCATAGCATCTCAAGGCCACTACATAAGGATGTTGTCACCTCGAGAAAACGATCTCGTTCCCACGAGTTAGTAAGTCGTGGCCATGACAAAACTAAGTGAACCGAAGACGTCCCCTCCCGGTCACCGTACATTCCAAACCAAATACCGACCATTGACTAAATGATGAGTCTTGCATTGAGGGTGTAAATAAATGATTTTTAGAAACAGGACCCAAAACTGATGCTGATGTAAATTTATAATGACATCGAACAGTTGCATGGTTAAAGTCATTGTCCTCTTTGACCATCTCTCTCTCATCTCTCTCTATCTTTTTCTCTTTATCTGTCACATTATCTTTTTCTCTTCACATCCTGGCAGCGATTGAGGGCTTAATCAGTAAGACAAATTATGTTGTCTGGGGCTGCATCTCTTTAGCACTAGTCCAAAAAAAAATCTGCTAAAGAAACACTATGCATGTTTTAAAATGGCTCCTTAATTACCAAGCTGCAGCATATCTTTACAGATCTGCCCATCATCCAACACTCTCTGTCATGAACGCTTGGCTGAAAGTTTCATCTCACTTGAAGCATCACATAAAATGTTAATTTCTTCGCTGATGCTTGGATAGTTATTACAGCAGCTATGTTGGCCTTATCTGTCAACCATATGACGGTGAAGTGTGACAGTAGAGCAAAGAAAATGTTACTCATTTGTCTCAGGCTGGATAGCGGTCTCATGCTCCATCCCATGACAGAATGTGTTCCATGAAGGTGAAAATGAAACACTTTCCCTCAAGTACTTTGCACTAACCTGCATGAAAGAATTTCTCAGCTTAGTGCAGTTTCGATTGGCTGGTCGTTACTGTATGTCATTTGAATAGGATATTCTTTTTTGGCTGTCATATCCACATTCATATGGCATTAGGACGACGTATATTTAATATTTAAGCTTTTTTTGTCCCAGCTTTACGTGTTAAAGGGTCAGTTAACCCAAAAATGAAAATGTTGTCACTGAATACTCACCCTCATGTTGTTCCAAACCCATAAGAACACAAATAAAGATAGTTTAGACAGCAACACAACTGAAATAATCCCAGATCCAGAAACGGATTAAAAACACCGGTTAAACAGTCCATGTCACATCAGTCGATCAACCTCACTAGAATACTATTTTAACTAAACAAAAAATATCTTAATTTACTCTTCTCCCGTGACTTACAATAAATATTCCTTTATTGTATTTGACGTACTCACCTTATATACATCCGGGTGAAAGCATGTGCATAGTCCGCTGTGTTTTTACCACGTTTTTGGATCTGGGATCATTTCAGTTGTATTGCTGTTTATGGAGGGACAGATTGCTCTCTGATATCATCAGTAATATCTGTATTTGTGTTCTGAAGATGAACAAAGCCCTTATGGGTTTGGAACGACATGAGGGTGAATAATTAATGACAGATGTTTCATTTTTGGGTGAATTAACCCTTTAACCAGCATTTTTTTAGGACGTTGAAATTTGTTCAATTTTGTCAGGTGCTCAAAATATTCTCTCACATGTGCTATTGCGGTAAATGCTCAGGCTAGCAGGTTCTGGTAAGTGCTTCATGCATGAGTAACACTATTGCTGCAGCTCCAAATGCACATTAATATATTAAAGCATGTCTGAAGCTTCTGACTAATGCTGACATAGTGATCATGAGATTAGGAGGGATATCAGTTTCACAGCCGCAAAATCTAACCATGCTTTTTCAACTAATTTGTTTTCCGCTGAGCACTTCTGAAGAGTGGAATAAATTAGTTTCAATTTATGAAAATCTCACTAGTCATTTAGTGCCTACTTTTTTCCAATTAAAGTTACTTTGGGGTAATTTGTGATACCATGTGCTTTTAAAGGGACAGTTCACACAAAAACTGAAATTGTCATAATTTAATCACCCTTATGTCGTTTCAAACCTGTACGATGATCTATGGTGGATTTTACTCTAGCAATATCACATGAGCAACTATTGTACTGAATTGCAGCATAGCTGGGCATGGTCTCATTCCTACAGTCATGCTGATGTTCAGAACAACGTCATCATTTGCAAGTGCGATATTGATTTTATACAACAGTTCTGTAAAAAAGATGTTATTTCAAGTAACTTCACACAACAGTAGGAACACAGACGGGCAGAGTGATGCTAATACTAAAAGTCACAGTGCTGCTGGACTACAGTAAATGTCACTCTTGGAACGCCGCTCAGCCAATCTAATTTAAGGACTGGAACTAACTGTTGTATAATGTGGAGTGCAGTTTATTGAGCATGTCTGCCATGGCAGATGTTTCCTGTAATCTTTAATCTTGTCACAGGGCTGTTCTTGTTAGCATTAGGACTCTTTACATTGGGAGCAGCCTCTTGTTTTGTGTGTTGTAGAGGCAAGTCTTCCAGAAGATTTTGGGGATGATGGAGCTTTTCCCTGTGAGTTTGTGCCAGATATGTCTCCGGGACTCAAGGTCACCATTAGAGCAATCTGGTAAGAGGCACTACCATCTACAGGCTAGAAAAGACTAGGGCTTCATGCAAATATTTTCTTTTTAAATCAGGAATAATTTTGATTTGTCAGTTAATGGCTCCTTTCAATTCTATAATTATTGCTTTCAATTATAATTGTCAGATACGGTTGTAGTAGTTGTACACCCTATTTAAAGTCTTCTTCGGTCTTCCCCAGTGTCATACAGTTCCTGGTGTCTAAGAGGAGATTTAAAGAGAGCCTCAGGCCGTATGATGTGATGGATGTGATCGAGCAGTATTCAGCAGGCCATCTGGACATGCTGTCACGCATCAAAAACCTTCAATCCAGGCAAGACTTCAGTCTGTCTAGAACAACAGAATCACATCACAAAGTTCTCACTGTTACGGTAACCTTCTAACAATGACAGGATCCACCTGCTTCAGTAGTCAATCAGTATTTGGCAAGAGCTGTAGCTGAATTGTGAACAGCACCCTCTGTTGGTCACTATTTGATATTTGTCTAAAGTAGGATGAGACATCAACACCGCTCGATCCAAATCACATTCACAGTGTTTTTATTTTTTTGTCATTCAGAATGATTTGAATTCAGATTCACTCCTTTTCTCTCAAATAAGCCTCATATATGTTGTGAAATGACATCCACACATATACCAATATATTCCAAACAGCAAAAACCATTTCTGTCATACATGTAAACATGAGACACTGTTCTTAGAAGTGGGTGAGAACAGACATGTATGGAATATATGCTTTCTTGTTTGTCGACGGTCCTCACTGTGGAACAGGGAGTGGTTTCCATGTGTTGCTTGATGATGCTTGGTATCCATGCTCTCTCTGTGTACTTGACAGGATAGATTTGATTGTGGGTCCCCCTGCCCCCTCGACCCCTCGTCACAAGAAGTACGTAATTATTCACCATAAGCGTTCCTGGGCTGAATGGGTTTATTATTGGACAGCATTGGATTATAAACTGCAGCGTCATGACTGAAATTATGATGGGAAACTTGTCACTTGTAACTGGTTGGATTGTTTCTTAATTGGTTAATCTATGTTCACCTTTAAAAAGATATATATAATTATCCCTAAATATTACATTCCCTATGAATGTATGAAACATTAATTTATGATTAATAAATTATGGTTTGCTGTACAATAATTCAACACACTATGGTGTGACCATGCAGCCTGTACAATGGGGGACTGATACAATTGTGCATGTTGTCCCAGGGTTTAAAGAAGAGAGAATAACTTAAACATACAGTGTATTACACACAAAGCATCATAAGGCATGGAACCCGGTGACATTTTTAGATTATTTTCCATTTATTTCCCTACATTATTTATTCTGTAAGTCAAATTCCCTGCTATTGATGCAGTATGTCTGACTAACATTGTTGGGAAGCTACTTTAAGGGCTTTCTAAATACTATCTGATCATATAATTTATAATTGTAATATTTTACTGGATTTGAATGAATGAATGAATCCCAATTAAGATGACTCTTAACAAAACTATATTATTATTATTTATTTAGTTTAGCACAAAAAAATACTAACAACAGCATTTAAGAAAATATTCTGTAGACCAATGTACAGCGCAGGCACTTGAATTGATGAAGCTATGTTATTATTAATTTACTTAACCCACCTAATCTTTGTTTATTCATTTTCAGTTTTACTAAAGTTTAAGTTTTGGTTAACAATAACAAAATAAAAAGGTTCTGACCAATGTTATATAAGGCATAAAGGGCTAAATAGAGCTACAGTATATATATGAGAGAGAGAGAGAGGTTATTATGGCTGCTATTACAGTACTTTAAGAGCTTCCGCTGCTGAACATCAACCACTTTTATATGAAATGATACAAGTGCGTGCTGCCATTTGTGCATACTATTAAATATTAGTGCATACTATTAAAGAGCATGTGATATGAGCATAGCGTAACAGCTGACAGGACAGGAGAGGATAATTAGTTCTTACTGACATATGGCTTGACAACGTCTCATCTGACCACAGTTCTCTGTTGTGCTATTAAAGCTCCTTGTCACCTGTAACTGTTCTATGCTTATTTGACTCACTCCTAGCTCTGAGGCTAATTGGAGCTAATGTCTGTACGTCTCCCATTTGATGTGGTCATAAAGACCTTTTGCATCTAAATAAATGTAGTCCTTGTCAAGAAAAATGAGGCCGAAGCTGGAATTAACATGCTAATTTTGAAAGTATCAAGTAAAAAGACTTGCTTGAAAGAATCAAACTTGATACATAAGGCCAAATGATTCTTTAGAATAATCCCATTTTTATATTGAATTTTTTAGTTTCTCCCCAACATTGCTGTCAATATTTCTGCAGTATTGTGAGCATTCATCTTAGTGTAATGCTGCATCTTTGAAAGAGCCACCTTTCCAAGATTCTACGATGTGTGAAGTCCCAAGTCCCTGCTGAATGCATACTGATTAACACTTTTGCAGCATGCAATATGGCATATACTCACTTTCAGCAAATCAGGCTTCAATCATATTCCCTTTTATTTCAAACCTGCTGTCCTATGTTTGCATTTGCATGCTCAAGTTCTCCTCCATGAAGCTAATTTCTGTTAACTTGACAAGGTACAGTGCCCAATTAACCACTGAATTTCAGTGTGGATGAGGGTGTATTGACTGTGTGTGGAAGTGATGGTCTATTGGATCACTAGAGTGGATCAAATTGTGGGAAAGGGAGCAGCGGCAGGAGAAAAGGACAAGCCCAAAAGCGACATGGAGATGGCTGAAGACCCAAGCATGATGGGACGTCTGAACAAGATGGAAAAGCAGGTGAAGAATGTTACATAAAATTTTTATTAGCGTATACTGTATGGAACTTTTCCACTCCACAGAACGTTCTTTATAGTGACAAAAATCTGTGCACACCAAAAGCGCAATTTGTGCAAGTACAAATCTTATACTGTATGCAAGTTGAAAAATTCGGACTTCTAATGTGTTGTCATACATGCCGATCGGTGAAGAGCTTTTTGACATGTCTAGTTGTATCCGAAAAGTTTTATTTTAAAGAATGTGCTAAAGGGCCTTGGTGTGTCTTGTTGTGCAGGTAGGGGCAATGGACCTCAAAATCAACTTTTTGGTCAGCATGTACACCACACATATGGGCATCCCACGATCTGAGACCGAAGCCCTCCTAGGCTTTAAAATCCCTTACCCTGCTCCTCCCTACCACAGCCCAGACGATAAAAGTGAGAATTCACCGGACCAGAAAGAGAATGAGAATAAAAAGAGTGTGTCCCCTGTCTATCCCGGTCCCAAAGGGTCTCCCACAGATAGCCAGTGTCGGCCCTCTAGCTCATGGCATGAGCAGGATGACCATCCCCTCAGTGTGCCTCTCTGGAACAACAGCCGAGGAATTTCACCGATTGGCACGGATGACCCCTTGCTGTACCGCCTCCCGCCTCCGCCCTTACTTGAGAACGGGGACTTCAGCCGCTCGCGTAGGTCCAGGAGGCCCGTCCAGCAACAGGTGGCCATCGAGAGCGACACGTCCATCTCCATTCCCTCGGTGGACCATGAGGAACTAGATCGCTCTTTTAGTGGCTTTAGCATTTCTTGGGCCAGGGAAGAGGAGTATGTGCCTCCGGTGAGTCTGGGGTTTTTTGGTGGAGGCGGCGGGACACTGTGCACCCGTCTCAGGCCTTATCTGGCGGAGGGGGAGTCGGATACAGACTCTGACCAATATACACTGGGAGCACCATCCCCTATTTCAGTTACCGGAGATGGGCCTTTCAGTGACAGGATGTGGCCTGGTCTGAAATAGCTTGGAGTTTGTTGTGCAGATCAATTTTCTGGATGTAGCTGATGTGGATATGTACTGTATGTGGCCATTTGAATCGTTTTCAGTGGCGAAAAACGAAAATGTGGTAGTGATGCCAAAGCAAAAAGACAGAATCCTAAACATTGCAATTTAAAAAGCATGGAGGCTGAGGATGTGTGAGTTCACAAGCAGAAAAGATGTGTGTATTCATATACTGTCATGGATCTTCAAATCAAAAAAGGCACCTCTTCTTTATTAGTTTGCATAGTCACCACAGCTAATGCGGTATCTAGTGCACTTTACCTAAAACCTCATTTTAGTGTATGAGATATTTATTTATTTCCATTGTCTATGAAATGCGTTACGAGACTGTTATGAAAACAAGTAGTTAATCAGGGCATGTGTTCGTAGTAGGCATTTAATGGACATTTTAAATTTAAAGGTTCCTTTTGGAGAAAATAATTTCAGCCAAAGAAAAGGATAGCAGAAAGCTGAGCATGCCTTACAGGTACTTTTTCCCTCTTATATATTTCTTATCAGTAGGATGGAAAGATTAATTAATTTTTTATGGCTACATTTAAAGTCAAGGCACTTACGGAAAGAGACACATACTTTTGGAGGTACTATTAATATTTGGAAGAACCCTGGTGATGGTCAGAGGAGATAATATCAGTTTTAATTTTCTAGAATTGGTAACCTGCACTGATGTGTTTTATGCTGTAGTGAACAAGGCACAAAATAATAATCAGACCTAAAACTACATTAACTGCATGGCATGTTTACGGAATATAGCTTGTTGACAACCTAATAGGATGACTAATGAGATGGCAATGAAAGACAATGATAAAGGAATTGAAAAAGTATCAGTTGTTTTTATTTGTTTTGTTTTCCAGGTCAGTTTTACATTGAAAGAGCTTGTTTGTACAGGTTTCCTGTAGAGTCCTGAGACCACGTACATCTGCAAATGTATCATTTCCCCAGTTAAAAGGAGGAAGATCAATCTATCTAGATGCGGTTTTACATAAGAAAAGAGGGTTAACCATGTTAAATGATATAAACATTTTTTAAAGCTGTATTTCAAAGCGCTGTTTAAACATTATTACACAATATTAGGTTGCATACTGTAAGGAAATAAAGTTGGTTTTGTCTCAGTCTGCTGGTTTGTTTCATGAGATTTTTTCGTCACTGTTTTCGCAGAGACTTTGATTTTTGTGTGTGCATTTTGAATCATGGTGAATATCCAGGATTCGTGTGAATTCAGTAAATCCAGTCCAGGCTGTCTGTGGCCCACCAGTAAGAAAGCACACCCACCGCCGTCGCTAGACTCGCAGCTAACACTGAACTCAGCAGGACAAGACACTATAGAGAGGTCAAAACAGAGTTTGGTGAGAGTCTGAACTTTATTTATTAGTGGCTTTAATGCTGTTGCGCTTGAGGCTGATACAGTTACTTGAATTGAATGAAATATGAATGAATAATAATGGCAGCATAAGAACTGGCATTTCTATGACAAATGCATACATCACTTAAGTGTACCGTGAGCATGGTGTTATTTATTTTTTGAATTTCATGCCAATTAATTTTTACCTTATTTCTCTTGGGTTGTTTCTTCAGATGCTTTTCTGCTTTTTGTACACTCTTTGGTATGACCTTGTACCTTGCTGTGTACAAGCGCCTCTCATTGGGTTCATCAGAATCACTTAGGTCCTGAAACATAATTAGCAATAAGGCAATGACTTATTCCTTTTAGTTGATAATTTTATTATTTACTTGATGATCTGACGTCCTCACCTCAGTCCTTAGGATGCTGGCAGTGTCATCTTCTGTGTTTGATTCCCGTTCACTACTGTAGGACAATATAAATGCCAAACTTACAAATCTGTAATATGAATCCGATATTTGAAGCTGAATGAAATCCATCTTACCTATCATTATCTTCTTCATATTGAGAAGACTGCTGGCGAAACATAACTTTGCGAGTCCTGTCTGTGACTGTTGTGAGAAACATACATATTATTTTTATCTAAACCCATGATCTTGATACTAACACCGTGCATGCCCTGACATGGGGCTCATTTCTTACTGTCATCGATGTTGAAATGAGTTAAACTGCTTAATCTAGATTAAAAAAAAAATCTTACTGAACCCATACCATTGAACAATTTTCTAAAGGAAAATTTCAGCGCTTACCCTCACTTTGATCCTCTTCATAACATCTGTTAGATGCATCAATTCTCGCTTGTTCCTGCTTCATGTCTCTCTCTATTTCAATTTTTAACTTTTCCAAGAAATCGTGATCGTCATCACAGATCATACTTGAGTCAATTTTAACTTCTTCATTAATATCACAGTCATAATCATCAAGCATTATGTTGTCCTCATCCATAAGAAGGTTGCTGATATTTTCTCTGATGTCTGAGAGTTCACAACTGTCTTCCTCGTTGGTTTGGTCTTGTTTGATTGAACTGGACTCTGGAGGATGCAACTCACTGATGCAACCTACTGTGCTCGGTTCCTCTTCACTGCTGTGTGGAAATGTCACATGCAAATGTACGAGCTTGTATGGTGCACTAAAGTATATGTACATAACACAAAACACTTTTCTTTTAAAGTTTCAAACTGGCTTACCTGCCACTGTCCTCCTCGTACTGAGAGGTTTCTGGCTCCAAACAAAATGTGACTTTGGGGCTTCTCCCTGGGAAAGAATTGACCAAAATGTAAAAAAAAAAAATTGGTCTAAAAATGTGCTAAATTAAGATGGTTTACAAGTTAGCATTTACCCTTGCTTTCCTCGCCTTCAGCAGACTCGTAGTATCTGTTAAATGCTTCAATTCTTGCCTTTTCTTTCTCCCAGTCTCTCTCGGTTTCCTCTCCTTCGTTCTCCAGCTCTTCCAGGTAATTATCCTCTTCATCACAGATCACCTCTTCTCCATTAATTTCCCAGTCATATTCATCAAGCTTCAGAATTTCCTGGGACCAAAACATTCCAGGTAACAAAGTGTTGATATTTTCTCCAGTGTCTGACACTTCTGAATGTTCACTGTTATGTTCTTTGTTGTTCTGGTCTGTTTTCACTGATGGATTCGAATCACCAACACTTATGTTTGTAGATGAATCAGTCTCAGTAGAACCTTCCATTGCGCCATCCACTTCTTCACGTTCAATTCTGTCCCAGTCCATAGCAAAGTCCTTTGTATAGGTGTGTTCTTGTTTCTGGAGAGGTGCGTTTTTGTCTTCTGTATTTGAAATGAATTCAGGTGTCTCTTCTTGGTTTTTACAGTAGTCTTCACCATCACTGCTGAAATCACTGTCATAGTCAGGCTGATCATTCATGTAGGATTCATTGGAGTTTGACTGAAAATTCTCAGAGATTCCATAATCAGAACTTTCCCCAATGTTTGGAATCTCACTGTGATATTCAGCATCTGTCTGGAACAATAAGTCATCATCAGATTTCCCAGTTGTTGTCTCCACTTGCAGATCCTCATTCTTGACATAAGTGAGCATGTCTTCAGGATCCATACATTCATCTTTCTTTTGGACATCATCATCTTCTCTTGAAGTTTCAACACTGTTAGGCAGTAGAGGTTCTTCTGGGTTCTTTGTCTCAAAAGAACAGTCCAAGCCTACAGCTTGCTTGATGTCCATTTGATTGGGTTGTTCACCCTCATGACCTTCACTGCTGTCTCCACTGTCACTTTGAGACAGATCCGAAGGATACTCTGCTAAACCTTCCTCGTCTCCGTCATGGTCCTCATGATCTTCTTCTGTGAACTCTTTTATCTCCTCCATTGACTGGACCTCCACTGGGCAGTCTTGCGATGTTGACTGTGTGTCACTAAAATGATTGAGCTGCTCATCATCTGGTGCATACTGAAGGACATGCTCCTCAGTGCTGTCAGGCTCCATTTCTTCCTCTTTTAATGTTGGGCTCTCATTTCCAGATTGATCTAGCATCTGGTAGGACGGTAGATGAGATGCAGTCTCCTCCTGAGTCCATGTGCTCATTGCATCCAGACCATAGTGAGCTCCTTTTGGGAGAACCGTTTCCAGCACATTGACATCTTCAGCTCGTTCGTTGCTCATTTGATGGATGTCTTCATGTAGCTCAGATTCATTCTCTCTGCAGTCCTCTTCATGAAAGCTTAATTGCTGCTTTTGGGTTTGTGTCTTATTTTCGACTGCATCGTTGTCGTCCCATGAACCACAAAACGCAGATCCTGCCTTCATGCTTTGTTCGTCTAAAGAGAAGTTCCTATTGTTCTCAAAACAGTGTTTAGTTTCCTCTTCCCTATTCGTCCACTCTAAATCTATGTCAGAATCAGATCCACTGGATTCTCCGAGACTGTCGTCCTCCTCCATGTCTAGCTCATGTTGAGGTACGTTAATGCTGTGTGCGGTCGCTGCGTCGTCTTCAAAGTTCAAATGCTCAAAGTTTGTCTCTGTTTCTATTTTTTAAAAAAATAAAAAATACACACAATTACACAGTAAGAAAAAAAATCTGTAGAAAACCGATCAAATCCTGGCAGAAAATACCATTAAGTGTAAAGACATTTTCTTCTTTAGACATTTTCAACTTTAAACACAACTCATCGCATGAATGCACAATTTAAAATATAGGCTAAACACCTGTGAAAAAGAAATATCAAATCAGGAAATTCCTTCATATTAATAAGGTACTTTGAGATGTCTTTTTATGGACAGCAGGTGAAATTTTATTCCACAAGTCAAAATATTTCTGGAGTACCACAGTTCAGTAATGAGATCATACGATATGCACAAATGACTACATACTTTTTTCCTGCTTCACTAAAAAAAGGTTGTTTTACAGAAGTCCTACCTTTGAATGCATCACTTAGAATATCAGCAATGTTTTGATCCATCTTTCTGACACAGCAGGAGGTCTAAAGTAGTTGATTTCATCCCATACAGACAAAATCAGATTCAAACATGACAGACGCTCTGAATGCTTTACACCTTGGCATAATGAGTGTGTGTGTGTGTTGCTTACCACGTCGTATCATAGCTGCTTCCTGTTCAAACAGGGTCATGGCAAAAAAACATCAACACAGAATTTAAGTTACTAAACATGAACACGAGTCACACGAACATGCAATTTAAATCACCATTGTTAAAATATCAAAAGTTAACTTATCAAATATGTCAAGTTATATTTGCTTGATTACTATTATGCACATCTTGCTGTATGCGCGTGTGCGTGTGTGTGTTGGTGCAGAAGGAACACGGCTTTGTATGACATTTTGTAGGCTGTGGTTTCAGAAGCACAACCACACCACACATCTCCCCTCCAAATTGATGCATCCTCTGCACGAGTTACACAGTAATTTTATTCGCAACGCTGCTGTGGCTTTCCATCAGATGATGTAAAATGTTTTTAAAAGGAACAAGATGCTCGATATCCATTCTGAGAAGTTTCTTTTTTAGTGAGCCACTGTAGTGCTGGGAGTTTTAGTCGATTTTATAGTGTGAATTATTTAGTGAATGAAAGCACACAAGAGCATAGCTTGTACTTTATCAAAACATGCAACATGAAAAATCATGATTCTTTTGTGTGTGTATATGATAGTTTTGTGGCTGTATGTCCAAAATGATCATAGAATAATGGTGAGACTGGCAATTTGTGGACATAATGTTTATTATTTAGCAACTTAACTACAGGACACTATAGCAGAGCACCAAGTCAGCATTCATTTAAAAGAATTAGTCAATCTAATATTAATGAATGATATAAAAAATGGCTTAAATAGTGTAGTGAACAACTTGTTTTTCATAAAACAGCATAATACAATATAAGATTCAAGCTTTTATTTTCTATTCATGTGTTCTTGTGCTATCAGTTCATCATATTCACAGATATTTCATATTTTACAGTTCATGGCGCATGAGGTAGCGATGGTTTGCCTTCAGATCCACCTCTACAGGATAGTGGTCACTGACTTCCAAAGCCTAGGTGCAAAAAAAAAAAAAAAAAATTAAATATTTTTAATACGTTTTATGAATCAACTCTGTTTTCCAATGCTGTTTACCTCTTCCTCAGATAGATTGAATTTTTCTTTGAAGTTGAATGGTTGAGCAGATTCCGGAACTATTCCAGAAAGTAGTTCTTTGCCATGAATAATAATCCTAAAAGGGGTTTTCACAAAAGATTTGAACATTAAACCACCTAACATAGACTGGTGTGCCATTGTAAAACTGAGAAGGCTATAGAGTGCTGCAGGAATGAGTCCTAAAACCTGGAAAAAAGCAACTTCACTAGTCCACGTTTAAAGCATCTTTGTGCTTGTGCTTGCAAATCATTCTCACGCAAGCTTGTAGATAGTATTTATGGTGGTGGTTTTTTATTTATAGTGTATTATTTCCGGTGACTGTATTTAAACCTTAAAATTGCACAAATGTTGTGTTCATTTGTGAACATTCCCTCTGTGATCAAAAAGTGAAAATATAATCACCCCCCTTCAAGTCAAAGAGCTTGTTTTCTGGAATAATACAAAAATCGGGAACTGGTGCATGGCTTTCAAAATGATGTCATCCTTGTAGCACTCAATTGTTCCTGTGGTTACTGTGTTGGTTTGCTAAGAAAAACCGACCTGTCATATGCACAGCGTGTTTTTTCACGCACTGTAGTGTCTTGTTCATCTCTAATCAGCCAGTGAAACTTTGGGTCGCTCCTGAGGCGCACGTTTTTCATTCCTTTCTTGGTAACATAGCTGCAAGCTGCATTTAAGTCCCCCAGAAACATCACATTCTAGATAAGAAAGGTAAAAAAGCAAGTCAAATACAATCTAGGAATGAATATACAATCTATCCAATGACTTTGGTTTACCTCAGTTTTCCATTTCCTCTTGACTGTTTGAAAGATGTCATAAAGTGCCTCCATTTCTTTCATTGCACTCTTAGGACAGGTGTGGTGACCAATAAGGACAAAGTTCTTCACCACTGTAAATAGATAACACAATATTACTGTGCTACTGTATAATGCGCTATTTTATTTCCTGGTACTAGAACTGTGGAATGTTTATGACGTACAGGTTGTGGGAGAACGGACCCATATGATGAACGGCTCTCTGGAGAATACTGTGCTCTCGTTGAACTCTGGATGCTGGTATTGCTCTTGCACCTGTAGCATGTGTTTTCTGTGAACACAGAACACCGGATACGTTTATCTAGTGTTTGTACTATTCAGGTATGTTCACTTACAGTGTGTTTGATGTTTCATTTACCTGTAAATGTACACATACTGCTCTTTATATGTTTTCTTCCCCATTCTTTTACTCTCTAAATGTGTGTACATGTGAGATTTGTCAAACCTGGAGGAAGGAAAATGAAAACATTGTTATATTATACATTAATTCCAAGTCAGTAAAGTGCCGTAAATATATACCTGTTCAGGCTCTTCAACAGTGCAGATACAGCTTCACCTCTTGAATCTCGAACCTCTTGAATCAAACTCAGGTCACAGCGAGAAATTATCTAGAAGTTAAAAAAATGTTTAAGACATTGATAGAGGTCTCCCAATATTCTTTGAACATTTGTTTCATTGCATTCTCCGGACAAGTGCACCAATCAGTGAGGACATTTCATTTTTAGTCATATCCTCAAATAACATATATACCTTTATCAAACTCTCCATAACTCTCTTATTGCTGGCCTTTGCTTCCCCATAGCTCTGTATGTTGAAGGCACAGATCTTCAGTGAATTTACAGAAGTCCAAAAACAAAATCCAACCAAACATACCAGAAGAGACGACCTCATTTATCAGGACACCTAGAAATACACGCATTTCATTAGTCTGACTATGTGTCTTTTTGGATAGTATAGGATATAATTGAATAAACCTTAATAAGTAAAAAAAAAAAAAAAAGTATAAACCCAACCGTACAGCCTGTGACTTTAGCTAGCTTATTTTAAAACACCTCAGGCTTGCACTGTATGTCACACTGTGACTACTTCCAGTTTTTCATCATATTAAAGATGTTATTCATCAGACAGTTCCTCTATAATTTGAAATTTATTAGACAAATGCATTTCCGTAAAGCATATGAAATGACTCACCCTGTATGACGACTGTCAAGCTATTATCACTGTTTTTTGGGCTGGAGTGAATGTTTTAATGGGCTCTGGTTATCTTTACACAGGAAGCCATGGTGAGAGGCAGTGTTGGGCAAGGGGAGGGGCAGTGTGTGTGAATGTGTTGAAACAAGCTGTGTCAGATCTCCGTTAGTGTGTGGGTCACTCTGGAACGCTAAAGAGAATGACCCGCCATGACAATGTACTTTTTAAGCCATTCAACACAACAGTATTGTCCTTTTTTTCTCAGTGTGTGCTAACTGAAAGAAGTTTGTTACCCTGTGTTAATCTGGAAATTATCTTCTTAAAGAGATAGAATTCACAATACAAACATTACATGTTTAATACCAATGTCAAAATGCAAGTCTTGGTTGTACACAGTAAATTTATTTCAGGCTTTTAAAACTTATAAAGTGTACAATGCAGACACAGATTTAGGTATTAACACTAAACCTTCTAATATCTTTGTTTTGTAACTTGATAGTAATATATATACAGGCAGTTTTGTCTGGTTTAGATATTAATATAAAGAGCCTTGAAAGGTCTCAACAAAACAAAAGACATCATATAGCTACCTTAAAAAAAACATGTATGTACAAAAAATCTATTTGAAATCCGAAGAAAATAATATAAATATAAACCAAAAAGAAATCTCTAGAAGACACTTGGTTTTGCTGTTTGTTCTTTTCACACAGGTCTAAAGCAGGCTCCATGCTGTGCTGAAACTTTCTGGATGAGGTAGTCCTCTGTACGCTGCTTTAGGTCAGAGTAAAACAGGCGAAGCTGCTCTCTGGCAGGTGGATGATACAACCACAGGGCTGCCACCGCCACTACCATCAGGAGCAGTAAGAAGAGAAATAGACAGATCCAGGACCCGCAACTTCCAATCTGTACAGGGACATGAGGTTGGGAAATGATTTATGCCGTAAATGAAAACCAACTGAAAGTGTAAAATGTTATTTTAAAAACGGCTAACTGCAGCTGTCAGAATATGTGGCATTCAAAAATATATTCATCTGAGAGACACTAGACAATAAACACTAGATTTGTAGTCACACATGGATGTTATGTTGGTAGAATCTCACCCTGCTGTTGTTCTGGCGTTTCATCAGTATGTTCAGTTCTTCTCTGCACTGGGTCAGACGGGACTGATAGCTGTAACACTCTTGCTCCAGGGTCTCGAGATCCGTCTGCAGCTCTATGCACTGCCACAGCAACCAATACAACACTGTGTTAAACTGTCTAATATCGATGTATGCATACATTTATGCATATATACAACTGAATAATACATACTTTTTACAATAATTATTTTTGTTAGCTTACTTTTTTATTTTATTGCCCCCCATTTAAAAAAAGTCCAAGTATGATCGACTTCATGCACTCCATTTTACTGCTACTGTACTTTACAGCCTATATCATTTTTCTTTTTTTATAGGCTGTATAAATATATAGATAGATAGAGAGATAGATACATATTTATGTGTGT
>JAUMHQ010000061.1:7960927-7975046 GCA_032361165.1 Enteromius paludinosus | reverse complement strand
CACAACTTAAGAAGAAGAGATCAGGTTATCTTTACACGGTTACGAACAGGACATTCAAATCTAAATAACACGCTACAAGTTATAGGGAAGCATAGCACAGGTTTATGTGATGTCTGCTTGACGGAGGAGTCTGTAGAACATGTGTTGAAGGAATGTAAGAGATATGAAAAAGAAAGAACAATTTTTAAAGAAAAATTACAAGCATTAGGGTGCCAAGAGTTCACCATAAACAGTATTTTAAAGGATGGTCTAAATTCTGGAGAACAAATAAATGCAGTAATGAGATTTATTAAGAACAGTGGATTATATAATAGGATTTAGGTGGGATTAGTTCATTCTCGTCACACTCCATCACAGTAGGTGGCGGTATGCACCTTGAAGTTGGTTCGCAACCCGCCATTAAACCAAAAGAAGAAGAAGAAGAAGATCTGAGGCGAGAGTTCTTCATCCTTGGTCTAGAAGGGCACAGAGAGCCCGGTACAGAGACGTTTCAGCCAGGGATCCTGACATTGACCCGTTAAAAAATGTTGTCGAGACTGGTGCTCGTTTCAGGTGGGCGATTTATCTAATGAATGGTACTCTAGTCGTTCGCGTTGATTGTGTGGATTAAATAGACGTTTGTATGAGGGAACGTGAAGTTGAAGGGTAAAATTAGGCCGCGCGGTGTGAATGGCCACACATGAACCTGCAGAGAAACGTGTTTATCTGCTTTTATGAATGCATGTTTTAATTGTAACGACGTTTAAAATGCAATGAAGTCCAGCTTTTATGTTTAAACAGTGATTGCTGTATGATAACGACGCTAGAGCTGTTGTGTTTTCAGTATGTCCTTGTGTTGAGTTTAGCTGTTAGCTGAAAGCTAATGCCACATTCAAACTTGACCACTTTATCATATTAGCTGCGTTATAATTCACATTTAATATATAATAACATTTACTGACTGTTAGAGGTACAACTGAATACATGTAATTCATTATATCAGATATTTTGCTAACCTGGTAAGATTTACAGCTTCTGTCATGTAACGTTGCGCATATATTTTACTATATATTTTACTTTATATGTACTAAGAACCAAAATTGTGGAGGTTTGTTTTGCAAAAACTTGCAAAAAGATTGTCCCAAACATTTATTTTTTTATTTTTTATTTTTTTTAAACAATGCACTGATTCTTTAGATAAAATCACAGCTGCATTTAATAAAACATGCAAGAACATCCAAGCAGTAATGAAATATCTCAGTCTTCATTGCTGACATTGAATTGATTTTATTGATTTTATTTATTTGTATTACTCTGTGTTCTTGTAGGTCATACCCTGAAAAACAGTGGGTCATTTGGCGCTTGGTAAGCAAAATCTTTAATTTCTTTGGTCAGTTCTTTGTATGTCAGTCTGTAGTTGAAGAGAACTGTAAAACAAATGACAAACAATGACATCCATAGACCTCTAACCCTATGCTTCTTTTACTCCTCAGCCTGGTTCAGGCCTCCCGTTCCTTTCACCAGTCCTCCCAGAGTCTTGCACCAGTTCCCCCTCTACCCGAGAAGGGAGGAAAGGTCCGACATGGCATCTTTCCAGAGGAGCTTTTTACACTTCTGTACCCCAAGACCGGTGTGACAGGTGGGATTGTCAGCTTTGTAAGATTTTTTCAGTGTCCTCTTTGTCTTAGTAAAAGGTCACGATGAATACAAATGATCAAAGAGTCTTTGTGCAAAAATGTACCGTAATAATTCAATCTGTCATGCTCCAAAATTAACATTTACTTGTTTTGCCAACTGCATATCACAGTTCTGTTCTGTTTAGATATGTAGTGTAGTTCTACCTTTTGACACCTTTATTTGATGAATAGATTGATTATAACATTATTCTCTAATAATCGCTTCATCCAGAAGAGATTCTCTTCCTGTTAACAGCAAGTATTGATACTCAGGTTTGTTCTCTTCTGTTTGCAGGGCCTTATATGCTGGGCACTGGTCTGATTTTGTACATGCTGTCTAAGGAAATCTACGTAATCAATCATGAGACAATTGCCGCTGCATCAATTGGCGCAGTCATCATTTACGGCGTTAAGAAGTTTGGGCCCGATGTGGCTGCCTTCGCCGATAAAATCAATGAGGTACAGAAAGTGTTTTGTGTTAAACAGAAGTTTAATTGTGTAGATAAACAGTAAACATTAGCTGCTGTGAACATTTTTCCCAAAGAATGTAACTAAGGGACCTTTTTGACTAATATTTGCTTCTCTCTCTTCCTCCGCAGGATAAAATGGCAAAGGCTCAGGAAGTGAAGGATCAGGCCATGGCTAGCCTAACTCAAGGCATTGAGGATGAGAAGAAAGAGCAGTGGAGAGTGGAAGGAAGAAACCTGCTCTTTGATGCCAAGAGGGTGAGGAGACCCAAAGACTGCGCTTTTTCCATCCATAGATGATGACATCTGCTAAACATTTTACAGTGGCACTAGGTCAAGGATTGTGACGTTCCTCTTCCCATCTTTCATTAGAACAACGTGGCTATGCTGCTGGAGACCAATTACAGGGAGCGGCTGCACATGGTGACCAATGAGGTGAAGAAAAGGCTGGACTACCAGGTGGCGCTTCAGCACCTGCACCGCCGCATGGAGCAGGAGCACATGGTGAACTGGGTGGAGAATAGCGTTGTCAAGAGCATCACCCCACAGCAGGTGAAGGGAATATGCTCACTCCATTGATGCTTCATTGTAGGAGGCATTTATTTAGAACTAAAGGTCTTTTTTGTCCTAATAGTGAGCTTGCTTAACATTAGCAAATGTGGTAATTACAGACCAGTTATTGGAAGGTTTCTAATTCATTTTTCAGTTTAAGTGGTACTTTTCTCTACTTTAGACCAGAATCTGTGTACATCTGTATCACCGTGGTTTTGAGTAAGTAAGACATGATCCTGGATCAACATTACTGTCCAAAAATATAAACTTATCCCAATCCTTACCCTTAAACCTACCCGTACCCAAAACATATGCCTAAGATCAGTGAGAAATGATAGCTGATTAACAAGGGTGTAGAAGCACCTAAACAAGCCTAAAACAGATATTTCCAGAAAAATATTTCCTCAATTCTCCTTGGTTGATTGGAATGTTGTTCCAGGATCAACAAGGATGTTGATCCAGGAGCATCTTGTACTTGGTGAAATCACGCACACCATGCACTGGAAGAAGTGTAAGCAATATTTTAGCTTGGCCTCTAGATGGAGACTTCATACACAACAATCAGTTACATTAGGAGCGTAATTGCCATGACATATGGACAGGATATTTTGAGGGACAAGTGTGTAAATGTATAAACATGTAACAGGCATTAAAATGATTCTTGTGCTAATCAGGTTACACTCTTTTTTAAATTTTTTTTTAAATTTTTTTTTTTTTTTTAAGATGTCCTTATTAAAGTGTAATTATAGATTTAAGTACTGAGTAATATTAATTAACTACATGCATTTACTATATGGTTAGAGTTGGCTTGTGGTTACTGGCATGGAATGCATAATATATTGTTATCATAATAGGAAGTAATTGTTACATGTAACAAGAAGCCTTTAGCCTTTAAGGTGGCTTAACAACAGTGAGTCACATGCTACAGGGTTTGGTTTAGGGTTGGTCGATTATATTTATGCATGCTTTACTGTTATTACTGTAGTAAGGACATGTAACATGCTTAACAATGGCACTGTAAAACCCTAATTCAGACCAACTATGCACTTGTACTTACTACAAAACAATTGTTCTGATGCTTCTCTCTGCAATCTTACGATTTGTTTGTGTCTTTCAGGAGAAGGAAAGCATCGCCAAGTGCATTGCAGATCTGAAGGTCCTGGCGAAGACCACTCAAGCACGGGCAGCAGTATAGGCTTCTGTCAATGTCTGCACTGAAGCCTCCTGTTTTCAGTCTAAATGAACCCTTTCCTTGTGAACATGCCAGTCTGGCCGTGTCTTCAAAAGTGTACATACCCGTATTAAATAAAAGATTTGGTTATTCACTAAATTCTTTTTCTGTCTATTTTGTGTGAGGATTTGAAAATGAAGAAATCGAAGTTCTGACATTTAATCGTTATGTTTTGTTGAGCTGTGAGCTTACATTAGTAAGATGATTTCAAATTTACAGTTTAAGAAATACCTTTCACAATGCACCATGGTCCAAATACGTTTTTATTTTGAACATCATTTTAAAATGGTTGAAACATTCTCGTACTTGTATATACACCGCTTGGTTTAATGTGTCATGGTAATACGGCAACACACATTTAGTGTGACATAAGTGTATGAATCGATTCAGGGGTCACTGTGCGCCACTTTGTTGTACACGTCACAATGGCTGTCTATTAATGACAAAACCTTTGTACTCAAAGATGTAAATATAAAACCTACCTGCTGCTACCTGATTTACTATTATTCAGGAACTAGACTTTGACCTCAGCTTTTCCTAGCAGGAAGTCCAGAATATTTGCTCTCAAGCAGTTCACGAAGAAGACTGATTTGAGGACATGTCTAAATTCTGGAGAATTTAAATCTACAATTGGATCTACACTACACTTTTAGATCTAGGGTTTTCTGTAAGGTAATGTACAATCATTTGTGTAATACCAAGGCTGATTTACTGATACATGCTGTTTCAAACACAGATTGATAGAGCAGTGATTAATCTGAATAATGTAAAATGCAAAACATGGTTACATCACAATTAGTTTAATTGTGGAGTGAGGAGTGGTATTACTGTTTTGCTTTGTGTTTTGTTTAGTTTTTTATTTCTTTTTTCTGTTTTGCTTTGTGGCATATCACGTTGGCACTTCTGTTTCTTCTTGTCAAACCAAATGTTAAGTTGTTATAGAGAAAGTTCCTGTATTGTGTTGTCAGAATTTTTTTTCTTCTAACAAGCACTTAATGTGTTAACAGTTTTTTTTATTGTAATTGGCTTTTGGAGAAAAACAGTGAAACAACATTTTAAAATGCTGACATTCATTTAACAGAATATTTCCTACTTAAATTTCAAATAAACTTCAAGTTGATATTGATGTAGTCTTCACAAACCGATCAAATGAAGTCATAGTTATATATATTTTTAAACACTTTTGAACGTAAAAAGCATTTGTTCAGATATTCTGCCTGTAGGGAGCTTAGTTGGTGTTGAGGATGTAATAATGCAAGTATGTGCTTGCTTCACAAACTTGATGACTACAATTTCACCTTCTTTTGAAAAGTTAAGTGGTGTCAAACCGCAGCTGATGAACAGATACATCTTCTTAACTTATGCATCTGCCTGGCATAGGCTATAGCTCTCAAATGTTTACTGATATTCTTATGGATGGTTTTATGACTAATAACATTATTATTACAGGTGTTAAATATCACCGTCAAGAATGTATGGGGGGAACCCTGTCCCAGTTTTCCAATCAAGGTAAATATCTTACTCGCGTCACCTCCGTCAGCCGTTTCTTTCACTGTGTGCGAGTGGAGTTTGTACCTGAAACACACACAATGTCCTCCTATCTCTCTCATATCGGTTGTCATAACAGGTGTCAGGCAAGTCCTCATTACACAACGTTGTAATAAGGCAGGGTTATTCAAGTTTTTATTTATTTATTTATTTTTACACTTGTGCATTTTATTTCCCATTATTTTAGTTAAGTATCAGGTTTATTTTATGTACCTTCACTTTTAAATCAGGCAGTTCAAATAGACCCACACGTACAATAGACACTGCTGTTCAAAAATGCATTATGCTCATTAAGGCCCTGTCTATCTTAAAATGTCATTTTGTGAATTATTATTGATACTAAAAATAACCGTTTTCTTTTTTAAATACACTTTCTAATTCCTGTGAATCCTTTTAGCATCATTGCTCCAGTTTCAGTGGAAATCAATGCTAACATTCTGATTTATAATGAACAGTTGTGCTGCTTAATATTTATTGGTGCCTGTCATGCTTTTTTCAGGATTGTTTGATTTGTTTTAGTTTTTTTGATAAAAGAAATTCATTTAGTCATTTTTTTCCTCCTCCTCCTTGTTTTTTTGTTTTATTAATACTTTTATTCAGCAAGAATGTGTTAAAAGGATAATAAGTGATCAAATAAAAATAAAAAATGTTTCACAGATTCCAATCAAAACATTAAGCAGCACAGTTTAAACACTCATAATAAATCAGCATACCACGTCATGGCCATAACCTGGGTTTGAAAATTAGGGCGTTCAGGGATGGGGTCAGTAACTGTGTTATAACAACTACAAATACAGCTCATTGTATGCACTAACACACAGAGAGATTGTTATGAAAGATATTTTCTCTGTTTCCGAGGGATAAACACCTTTAAACTATATCATATTACTGCATCAAAATGTGTTAATATTTTACTGTTTGTTAGGGTGGATAATTTGCAGTTTTTTATTAATCGCGCAATACATACTGCTGTTGATTTGTGAAAAATTAACTATACAAAGCATATACTCATAGCTAGTGTTTGCTTAAGCCTTAGGCTATTGGTACTGGTATTGCTACTGGTTTTGGAAGCATTATATATTTTTTTTTTGCTTTTCCATCACTGAATGTCCTATCCTATCAGCAATGAGCTGTTACTGATTACATGTACATTGTTTTTGTTTTGTTTTGTTTTTTGTTTTCATACTCAGGATTTATTGAAAATCTGTTAACTTTTCAAATTATTACGATTATAAAATAATCAAAATACATAGATATTACTAAATTGACAAGATATATGCACAGTTCATACAGACATATTGTGTTGTGACTATATTATAGAGGCTTCTCACCAGAGCCGCCGTCCCAGGGGCCTGGCATGTCTCGCCCTAGTGCCAAATCCATCTACAGTAAGTACAAAACCCATTTAAACAACATAAACTAAAATAATACTGTATATTTAAGTTGACTTTGATGCTTCAGTGCAAAGGAAGGAGTATGCAGAATCAATCAGCAGACAGCAAGACAGCTTTCAATACAGAGTAGAGGTAAGATTCAATCCATTTCATTTCATGTGTTTGTTATTAATAACTAATCATTTTAAAATGTTCATTTGTGCTGACTGCATGTTCCTGATGATAAGACAAAGCCAACACCCTCTTCACTAATAATAAGAAATAACAGACAAAAAGTGCCTATCTAACTGTGCTGTAGAGATTTCCACATAAACTGAACTGAAACATTTGAGCAAGAAGGTGGTTTATCTATTTGTAAAAGTATGACCAAAGAACATGAAAGTACCCATAGTGTAAGAATCACCCTCATATGTGATCATAAAACAACATCAAATCTATTTCTCTTTCTGTTTCCTAGCACCTGTTCACCTGTGTGTTAGATGGCAGAGAGGTGAGGAGCATTGATGACTGCGTGAACAGATTGAAGAGTATGGACAGTAAAGGGAAAGTGTGGGGTCAGGACATGATCATGCAGGTCCAGGGGAACCAGCTACAGCTGTGTGACATAGAGACCAAGGTCACTAATCTGAACAAATACTTTATACAACACTTAGTTCCGATTCTAAACATTAAACTGTTCTTCTGTTTCCTGGAATTGTAGGAGGCTTTGGAGTCTGTGCACTTGAGTAGCATCAGAGCAGCGAAAGCTGTTCTCGACAGTTGTGTGTACGACTCCCTTCTCATTATCTCGGTTCAGGATCCTAGCCAGAGAGCGCCACAGGCCTTCCTGTTCCAGTGTGAGGATATTGGGGTGAGGAACAACACTCTCAAAATTAAAGATTCATAGATAGTTCTGCATCTGCACGGTATAAATCTGTCTTAATATCTTGGAGATTGATGTGGGAGATTCCATTCCACTCCCCCTGTCTGTTAGTGCCCTACATTTTTCTATAAAGGTATGTGTGATGTTTTAAATCGCTAGGCCCAGGAGGTGGCAAATGATCTGGAAAAGGTAATACAGCAAAGAAGGGATCCCACACCACCAACAGAACCTCAGATGGACATCAGGTCAGCTGCTGGCTTGCAAAGTTGTTGTACTAAGAACTTTTTATAGATATTATTTATTTTTATTCTTATACTGCACCTCCGTTTTTATCGGTGCAGTACAGTGATATGTTTTCTGTTACTCAGGAGCCATCTGGAAAGCATCATCGGTCAGGGTTATCCGGGAAGCATGAAGAGACCAGCTCTAATGCAGCCAAACCCTCCTCCTCCTCCAGAATTCCCACCTCCACAGTACAACAACTATGAAGACTATGGTGATCACTTAAAAAATTTAATTAAATTAAATTAAAAAAAAAATTATATATATATATACACTTTTGAAATATAACCTAAAAGGTCATGAAATTAACACTCTTTGTGCTTCAGTAATTTAATCTGAAAGAATTTACATTTGAATTTCTTTTTTAACCCAACAGAATATACATAAAACAAATATAGGTATAAAACATATTTGTTTTTTGTTTTGTTTGTCTATTTGAACACACACACACACACACACATACACATGATTAGAAATGGTTAAATGAAAAAAGTCACACTTGTGATCTTCACATTCAAAAATGTTTGCCATGTTAATACAAAAATACAGACACATGATTTCTACAAATCAGCCACAGTGAAGTCGTGTTTCGTAATGTCTACATATAGAACCAAAACCTTTTATAATCTTTCCCCAGATGACAGACGGCCTTCACCCACCATGCCATTTCTCAGAGATGAGGCGCCCTACAGGCCAATGCAGTCTGAGCAGGAGCAGGCTCCCCCTGCATACAATGACGTGGAGAGAGATTCGGTTGGTTAGATTTAGTGACAATTTTATCACACCGCGCAAATAATCCATCCGTTTTAATTCCATCCATTTTTTTTCTCTACAGGAGATTTTTAACCATGTAGCAGCCGACATTGAGACCTTTGTATATAAAGTAGGCTCAGCTTTGCCAAAAGATGATGGAAGAAAGAAAAAGAAGAACAAAAATGCTGCAAGACAAATTGGTAAACAATTATCACCCAGTGTTTATTTTTTTGTTTACTAATTTATTTTATTAAAAGGATGATATAAATGTACAAGATTTCACTATTAAAAGATTCTATTTTTTGCATTTTATAGTTGCAAGTATCCCCCCTGTGCAGGAGTACATATCCTGTCTGCAGAAAATAAAGTATGGCTTCAACCTTCTGGTAAGTTTAATTTCACGTCTGGTATTTCACAGACTACTTTTTCAATTGTTATTACTACCACAATTAAGTGTAATTAAAAAACGTTTCGTTTTGGCAAAGTCCCGAGATATTAATGATACCTTTTCAGTGGTCACATTAAATGACACAATAGTCTGTTTTCATACTCATCTCTTTTTGTGACAGGGAAAACTGGATGGTCACCTAAAAAACCCTCCTGCTTCTGATTTCATTCACAGTCTCTTTTCTTCTCTTGCTTTTGTGAGTATCTGTTTGCTCAGTATGTTTACATTGGAGTCCCATATCACACATTTTTTCCCCATTGTGCAATGAAAATGGATGAGCATACTTTCAGAGTGCATGTTAAAAGCTGTTCTCCTGAAGCTTCAGAGGGTTAGTCAGTAGGACCCACCTATAGTAACTTAACTTAAACCATAGCAATAGATAAGAAATCACAAGATGCATAATCATGTACAGTTTTGTGTTGGCATCTATGGTTGAATGAGGAACCTTTCACATTCCAATACAGATAAGGGAACAAAGGTTCTTTAGATTTTTAAAGTGTCCTTCAAAATAAGAAATATAGGTTCTTTTAAGAACCGTTTGCTGAAATGTTGGTATCAGTGGTATCAAAACAGGAGGTTTTAAAAGTGTCCCCTTTTTAAACCTTTTGAAAAAAGGTTATATTTTTCATGGATTAGCAACTTTACCACTGAAATCTTACAACATATCCCAAGGTTAAAGGTCAGGAAATTTTCCATATCAGCCCTCATTACACTTGTTTTCTGACTGTTTCTTCATGCTTCAGATGGCGAGTCAATATCCTCCGAACATCCCTCCCAGTGTGCTGAGTCCACTGCTCACAGAAAAATCCCTGCAGCTCCTGGGAAGATGTGTCACACCAAATGAGGACAAACTGTGGAGCAATTTGGGTGATGCTTGGAGCATCCCAAGGTCTTTTATTCTACAATATTAAAAAGTTCTTCACAAATTAGCAAACAAAGAAAAAAAACTAATGTTTTTCTGAAATTTGCAAACAGATCTAAATTCCCAAACGGGGATCAGATCCCTCCATATTATCCCGAATTTTACGACGGTTGGCAGCCCCTTCCGCCCGGCCCTTCCAAGTCGCCTCCCGTCAGCAGGCAGCTGTCACGGAGCAACAGCGAGCGCGTCCCACCCAGGAATGCCATGCAGAGGCCACCTGAACAGGTAAATCACGCAGAGGGCAAACTTCAACTGATTCTAGCATGAGGATGTCATAAAATACGTCAAGTGTTTGACATATACATCCTAACCTAAGGTATGATAAAGTCAAATGAGTACAAATTGCTGTTTGCTCTGTCTTCCAGGACATCAGACCCTGGAACGCCCCACCTATGCGGTGAGACATGTCATGGGAACTCCCTAGATAGTATAAAGGCAGTTGTGACAGCAGTAAACAACATTGTTTATTTGACTTTGAAAGTATTGAGTTCACTAAAGAATTCAAGAGTTAAATTTAAAATCAAGTCTTGTAACATTTTGTCTTTTTTTTTATCCCAGGTCACCTGAACCGCCAGTCTACATGAGAGTGATCTATGACTTTATGGCAAGAAACAGTCAGGAACTGAGTGTGATGAAGGGTGACATGGTGCAGGTAATCACCTGACCTTTAACATATTAATATTTAAAAACACACCCCACACAAAGGAAATTGTGCAACTTTAGGGCCGAACAAAGTGACTAAATCAATGTTTTTTGCTAGTCCCACTAGTTAATGTTAGTTAAAAGATTAAGTAATCTGACAAAGCATTTATTAATCTTTGTTAAAGTTAACTACAATAAAAGTTAGTTCATATGTAACAAGTCCAACTTTTGTTTTGAATAATTTTAGTAAATGTTGAGATTTACATGAACTAACAACGAAAAATGAATAAAGTAATCTTAATTTATTGTAACGAGTAACTAATCTTAACTATTATAATGTTACCTTTTTTCCTGTAAGCAGAAAATGCATGTAAAAAGTTTATTCTTGTTTATACATGCATATACTATGCTCATGTAAATAGGTAACCGACAAGTCTGGGCAATGGTGGAAAGTGAAAAACAGTCGTAATGAGGAGGGTTATGTGCCTCAGAATGTTCTAGAGAATGCTGATGGACCAAAGCCAACAGTAAGTCATGGCCAATGCACATATTTTCTTTTATTTTTCTTTTCATTTATTTTAACAAATATTTTTTATTTAAAACAATAATTTCAATAATATATTAAGAAGATACTAATCAACGGCTTCATTCGTATTTTTTTAACATCAGCTATACGAAAACATACAAACCAGTCGTTTATTGTGTGGCACCCAGTTTTTCAAGACTTTTTGATTTTTGCTATACACAATTCATTGGTTTATGAATGTTGCTCTCTGTGTTCTCAGCAAAATATGACAGGACCTCCATCTCTAGATATGAGATCTAAACCTGAGGAAGTCAGAGCCTGGTTACAGTACAAAGGCTTTTCTAAAATGTAAGAAACCATTTCTATCATCTTTAATTTTACACTTTAAAAATAGTCACAAATATTTAGCACCTAGTTTGCACCTAAAACAGTTTTTTGCTAATTTTGCAAACCTTGCATTTTTGACTGATTGACACATGGGATTGGTGTTTGCACACAATTACATTAAAAAAAATGAATTACTAGAATTACTTATAAGAAATTGCACTTAATTAGCTGGAAGAGCATTGAAGAGTATATTAGATTTCATCAAAATTAAGACACTTTTTACAGCAGAAATAGCTTAACATACTCCAAGAGGTCATTTATTAACCTGTTGACACACTTGATTCATCATGCATGTGTGTAGGACAGTCCAGAGTCTTGGGGTGTTTAATGGAACAATGTTGCTGGGAATGAAACAGGATGATATCAGAGCAATATGTCCTGAGGAAGGAGGTCGAGTCTTCTTCCAACTGCAGAGCGTCAGATCGACTGTTGCAGTAAGTCATACAAAACTATTTGTTCAAACTCCCGCCTTGTACAAACTCAGTTACTTATGGAGCACATTTCATTGTGCTGATGTGATCTCACTGCATTCAGTGTGGTTTTATACCTGACTGTGATTTAATGACTGACGCGGAGCTCGCAAATGTCATCAGTCTACATTTCCTTTGCAGCTTGCCAGTGAAGCTGAATACAGCCAGTACGGTGGCCGCTGGTAATCTGAAGACACTGGTGTATTTTGATACCAAGAATCTAAACGTGTCTGGACCTGAATGAACAAGAACTCCGTAAACTCCTCAACATTTCCATTCATTAGACAACAAGCCGGGGCTAATGCCTACAGACTTGTTCAGTTATATTACTCTTCACACATGCAAATGATGAATACATTTAAAGCATTCATTTTATTTATTTGATAGATTGTTCCAATAAATTAATTTCCACTGATGTCACTGTGGTGGTGGGCACTTGTCTAATGTGTTATTTAGCTGTTATATGTGTTAAATGTAAATGAATCATGTTTATAACACTCTGATTGATCCTGACAGTTTGTTAATTGTGCACTTTATATTAATAAATGGCCAATAATCAACACATTAGTAGCCACAGTTTATTGGTCTTAAAGTAAGCTTTTGATTTTGGGGTTACAGTTTACAGTAAGTTCAACAATTCAGTCATGGGTTTGTGTTTTACTCCATAACAGTAAAGTTAGTTTAATCAGGATCTCTTCGGTTCAAAAACCTGTTTTACATTTGAATGTGGGATTGCATTATATCGCTCATGACTGTTTCATTTCTAATCAAGAAGGTCTTAATGCACTCAACTCAACAATGCTTTACTGGGTTAAAATAAGGTACTGAAGTTCATGCATTTTAACAAACCCAAAAAAAATTAAATCTGAACAGTGAAATATCTAATACACTTTAAAATGCAAATTTAGTTATTCTTTTTTATTAGGAAGGTTGTACCAAAAATAAATCAATTGTAATTTTCACTCCTTCTTGTTTCCCCATTTGGCCATCTTGTTGTTCACTGGTGTTTTAATGAACTTGTTGGACTTCATGTAACCTGCGATCTTCTCAATGCTCTGATAGGGAACACAATTCATATCAGAATTACAATTTTTAACATTACAGTTTATGTAAGACTATCACAATATAGTCTGTATGATGTAAACTCAGTCGAAACCTCAAAGCGATCCAGGAATAATCTCAGGTTTTTGTAGTCATCCAGGCACTCCGGGCAAAACATACGATGCAAATCCAACAGCTCGTACATGATGAAGTCCACAAATGTGATCTACAGGATGAGCCAAAACTGGGATGAGCTAGTCAAATAAATGTTTTTTTTTATTCTATCACAAAATGGACAAATTAAAGTGCCTCCAAGCACTGTGCCTATTTACCTTGTCCCCAGCAAACCACTTCCGGTCACCAAGGAAGTCAGAGAACTGCTTTAGAGTTCCTGGCAATTTCCCACCGTAACATGGTTTATTTTTGTCCTGTAAAGTATTGTTATCTTATTTAAAAATACATATACAGCTTATATATATAAAGTTTAGATTTTCATTAAATAATCAATCGGCGCTTAAGACAGTGGATTAAAGTTTTTCACGGACACTCACAAAGTCTCCATAGCAGAGTTGAGCAAAACCATTGCGGAAATCCATTGCCTGGTTTTCCAAGATATCAACTCTCATCTGCTCTTCTTCAGTTTCCCCACCTAGAAACATTACAGAGAGATGTGTTATATTAGTTACTTTCAAAAAAAATTTAATTAAGAAATAAGGAAGTACTCACAGAGGTTGTGTTTGCGGGCGATGTATCTCAAAATGGCATTGCTTTGGACCACTTTTGTGCCTCCATCCTCAAGGTAGGGCAACTGGTGAATGACGAGGGTGGTTAGTTATTGCATGTTATACAGAACAATATTATGTGTGTAACTATGTAACTTACATTAGGAAAGTCCATCCCAAGTGTCTCTTTCTCATTAAACCAACAGCTTTTGTCATA
>JAUMHQ010000061.1:7874127-7893898 GCA_032361165.1 Enteromius paludinosus | reverse complement strand
TGGACCTACTGAACGAACACGCCCATTTCACCAAACGAGTCAGACAGTCAGAGCGGCATTAATCGAGACTGATTTTGAAATCTTAAACTAAGACATGCCGCTCTTGAGACTTAATTACTTAATTAAGGTGATAATTGACTGTTTTTGAAACTATTTTTAATGAAAGATGTTGAGGGTGATGCCAGAAAGATGACAGACAGAATCTCTGATGCACGATTCAAGATTCGGCTCACCGGGATAAACCTTCTGTGAAATTAGTTATTTTTTTATTCAGGCCTATTTATTAAACCTTTTTGTGTTAAGAAATTCTTCCAGGAGATTAGGTCTTTGAAACAAACGAATGCTATTTACATTTCGATTATTTAGGATAGTTTTAATATGACTGAGTTCACCTCAGTGCATGTTTAGAGATACAAACGTCTGCATTGTTGCTTTGTAAAGTGATGCAGCAGGTTATGATAAGGGTCTTTTGCTCAGCCTTTGATTAGCCAGAGAAATGTCACAAAGGATAAGTTACCATGGAAACACCAAGTCCCACAGTGGTTGAGAATAAAGCCTGTGTTCCGCCACTGAATCACAGTTGAGCTGAGTCTGGATTTGTTTAGTCTCACTGAGGATCTCGGATTTAAGAATAGGAATGTTCCTTTACCTGCCATCAAGTGCAATATATGGGTACTTTCACACAGAGGCAGGTCCCAAAATGAGCTGAATTGTTTTATACACTTTCTAAAACCATTTGAACTGGGGTCCCTCGACTAATCCTTCACCCCTGCCTAAGATCACATGAAATTAGGCTTTACTGATTATTTATTCATTGCATGCCACCTGTTGAGTTTATCTCTGGAATTTATAACATCTCAGTAATATAATATAGAAAATTTCCATACAGATTTTCAACATTTCAAACTCCCATTGCTTCTTCTCTTGATTAATCAAAGCATACATTTTGAGAATATAGCAAACAATGTTTAGAAACTTTGATTCATTTTTCACAGACATTTAAATGCAATTTAGTTTGATTGCAATGAAGGCGTTATCCTTTGTTGATCTAAAAACTGCTATTGGACACTCTCTGGGTTGAGCGGACGGACAAACTGATCTCTAATCAGGGGCGAGGAGCAACCTCCCCCTAGTGCTGCAAATGACTTCACAAAGCTCTCAACACCTTCATCTCTCAGCAGAAATAAAAGGTCAGGTTGTTTGAACTTCACCACTAGGGGCCTCCCTCTTACTTACCAAACATCAAAGTACACCGATGCGTGTTTGTGCACATGTGTGTGTGTCTGTCTGTTTGTGTGTGCATGTTCGTAAATATCTGAATATATATAATGTAGGTGAATGTGTGGGGAGGAGAAGAGAGAGAACAACACAATGTGAATAGGAAATATATCATGCCGTTTGCCCTCTTAAATAACTGTTTGTTGTATTGAGTCACTTGCTTGTCAAGATGAGTTTACTGAATAGATGTCCCCCTAGGCATTTATTAATAGTTGAACAGAATAAATGTTACGATTGCATCTTTATCTTTCACCCAGGCAAAGTATAGGATGTGGATCCAAAAATAGTTATTATATTTTATGTTAAAACTAAAATGCTAACCAAATAAAAACTTTCAAATTTTAAATGTAAAATTATACATAATATACACTACTGTTAAAAAACCTGTAATGCTTTATTTGATGAAAATATCAAACAGTAATATTTTAAAAACATTTTACAATTTATATATATAAATAATTTATTTGAAACAATACAATAAAAGATAAAAGATAAGTCACTTTTGATCAATTTAAAATGCCTGTTTCTTTACTTTTTTGACCCGGTATATTTCTCTCCTTTCCATGTTAACAAAATAATGGAAAATTAGAAACTGCGTGCCTTTACTGCCTTTCATCTCAAACGTTTGAAATAGGAACCACCAAAATAGCAACCATAGATTTGGTTATATGGAAATTAACTGTATTTTTGTTTGCTGCTCATTCTGCTTATGGCAAAACATAGCAGGACTCACACCATACCGACACAGGAACGCATGCTAGGTTTACCTGTAAACAAAAGGCCATTGACAGAGATGAATCTTGTGTGCATCACAAGAACAACGAAGAAACAACACAGTGTCTTTTAATAATGCAGAAGATTTCTGAGAGTATCATCTTGTTGTTATAAACTTCTTTTCTTTCCTCAAAGTATTACAATGCATGCCTAAAATGTTTTAGTCTGTACAGCTACTTTCATATTTTGATTATATAAAATAAGCCATATATGTATCTATACCTTGTCTCAAACTCATTTTAAGACATTTTGCATATGTAACTGTTCTGTAACTGATCTATACTTTTTATCTGCAGTGAGAAGAGAGATGTGAAGTGCCTTCATTTTCTACTCAGAACTCAGCTGAAGATTCAGATCTGATGTGAAACTTGCTAATGAGTCAAATACCGCAGGTGTAATACAATCTTCTTCCCATGTAAGAAATGAAAAAATTGTAATAACATCGGAGTTGGGAGCATGGGAATGGGTGGAGAAGTACAAAATCTAAAAGAACATCTGTAGTGGCACATGTTTGCAGCTGACCCGATTGTTAACCTTTTGTCAGAGACTATCTGATTGTCCCCCACCCTTTTGTGGATCAGGTGCTTCAGCAAACCCAAGGCCCTGAGGTGGAAGCCGCCATCTTCATGTCACAAGGTGTGGAAAATGTGACTAAATAAACCGAGGCACTTTTTACTCTCTGTAAACACAGTTCACTCTTTTTCCAATCTGAGATTGTATCTCTTTACGGGTGATTAGCAAGTCTTGCCATATGAAATCAACCATTTGGTGCTCATGACAGAAATAATCAGGGGAATATATTATATTTTAAAATATATAATATTACAAAATATTTTTCAGTGTAGTTTTGAGCAAATACGTGTAGCTTTAAACTGTAGTACACATAGAAAGGATGAAAGCTTATGTACACAAGCAACAACACAGACTATATGTGTTTCAATGACTTTATTTCACTTTTGAGAAAAAAACAAAAAAACTAAATGTTATCCAAAATATGACATTGCTGACAGCCATAATTTTATGGCAACTAAAGGATTAGAATCTACCCACCACACAAACAACCTTGGTTTAATATTAGTGGATGCTCCAAATTTTGCTGTTACAATAATAGTTAGTAATTAACCAATTGTATACTCATTTATTGTCTGAATTAACATTAGGAGCATAACAAATTTGTAACATCAACCACTTGCGGTTCATACCGATTTTTGAATATAGATTCCACGTCACAATGTTGCTTCCATGTTACATTGTTCGGACAAATGTCGTTGAATCTATGTAAATAAGTTTCTGTCTAGTGGTAATGTGCTGGAATGAGGTATTTCAACAGTCCAACATATCTCCTCAAAAGAAAAAAAAATGCTTTGGGTATGACAGAAACCTACCAACCAAAAATTTTAAACAAGCTATGTACAAATTTGTCGGCAGAGTATAAAAAGACCCAATGGTAAAACATAGCAACAATATATGATACATTAAATATAGATTTCACATCTGAAAATATCAACCTTGCAGTTCCGATTTAGTCTTAATACAATTGTCCGATATATTAAGGTCGTTCATGTGTTGGTGCTCTATGAACTCTGAAGTCTCCTCCATGATCTGGCCAGGAATATGGAAGTCAACCGATGGCCTGCGGAACTCGGTGGAAAGAGGATTTTCCTCCTCCTGTTGAGGGATGGAGATGCTTTGGGAATTCCTTGGCCGCATATTGCAACCTGTGCCCTGAAGAAACTGGAGAAAGTTCTCCTCAATAGAAGCCTCTCGACTGGGCAGCTGTTCGTCTTCACTGGGACGCCCCCACTTAAAAACGAAGGCCAGGTTTCTAGCCAGCTCTTCCCTGATCTGCCGATTCAGGCAGCCGTAGAAAAAAGGATTGGAGGTGAAGCAGAAGTACCCAATCCAAGTGAACACGTCCTCCAGCTGGGCCATGCGTGCGAGGGATTCGTGAGAGGATGGCATGACGGCGCAGTACAGGTGGAAGGAGAAATAAGGCAGCCAGCACCCGAGGAACTGACCTCCTACAGCGACTAGGACCACCGCAGCCTTGCCACCGCTGAAAGTCCTCTGAGGGGTTGTCCGAGCTCCGCTGAGGCTGGCTGCCATGCTTGAGCGGCTGCTCAAAGATTCAGAGCGTGGCCTGGGAGTCTCCATCCATGTGGGGACTGGCCCTTGCTGCATGGCGGCAACCCTGGCCACCTTAAACATGTTGCAGTATACCACAAAGATGATGAGGACTGGACACAGGAAGTACATGAGGGTAAAAAGGACCATGAACACCAGCCGTTGGGGCCCTTCCTCCATCCAGTGGAGCGAGCAGCACTTTGGTTCAACGATTTTCCCCGTAACTTTCCCCAGAGCCATTCCCGGCTCCTCCCTATCGAGCGCCCAGCCGAGTAAAGGGAACGCAGACATGAGGATGGCTTTGATCCATATTCCAATCAGAACTGAAACCACCAACCCCACAGTCATTTTCACCTCGTAGCGCATGGGATGAACGACGTAGTAGTACCTCTCAACGTTGATGGCTGAGATAGTGAGGATAGCAGCACTGATCAGTCCCACGCTCAGACACAGGTAACCCTGACAAAGAGCCTTGTTGAAAAAGCCCTGACCTGACAGCATACCCAGAGGCATTAACACCAGGGCCGCGATAAGATCCACCAGGCAGAGATGGAAGACGAACACAAACTTACGTAATCGCGGCGTCCTGGCAATGACTGTCATTACGGCTAAATTGCCCACTATAGCCAGTATGTCCATCAGGAGCATGGTGCACAGACCGAGCGTCTGCAGGAGGTGTCCATCTCTGGGCTCACTCAGTCCTGAGGCGTTAGGCTGGGTTGCGTTTGGACGCCAATAGGTGGTGTGGGTGATGTTCCACAGTGTGTTGTAGGCGGTTGTATGCTCCATGAGAGGATGGAATGAGGATTGTGGGCGGAGGTGATTCTCATGGGGCCATCACCCATCCTCCCCTGCTGAAGAGTGGGATCCAGCAGTACCGTTCGATTGGGGAGTTCTGTCGGCGTTAAGACATGCTGGTAGAGGTCGGACTCTGGAGTTGGGGCTGATTAGGGTTGCAAAGTCTAATTTCATCTTCAAATATTCACCTCTGAAATCCCTGGAGCTCCACTGCACTCAAAGTCCTGAAACTCCAAATGAGACATGATGGGACTGTGAAGAAAGACAAAAATGTTAGCAAACAACTTTTAAGCAATAAGCCATGTTAGTGCTCAATAAAAAATACAGACTTTGCCATTGATTTCGAAATTCATTTAAATAAACTTGATATCTATTCTATTTAATTCTAAGATGGCCTCCACGACAAAGGAAATTATATTTTAATAAAGTTTATAACAGTCCTGTTAACAAACAAATTAATATCTTGAACTGTGTCAATTTAGCAAATCAAAAAACATACAGGACTAGTGTAGTTTAGTTAGCTGGTTAGGGCTGGGTGATATACCAAAACCGTATGTCATAAGACTCATTTTATTTTAAAATAAAAATATAACATGATATAGTTATTTGATTTGATTTAAATAAAAAAAACTACAGTAGAACAAATAATTGTACATCCATTGTACTGTATATACACTGCATATTGTTCACTGTGAAAAATTTAATATGTATTTCTTATTAAAGCTACAAAAGTGATTTAGTCAACAGCAGTGAGAGATCTGTTTCGTTGTTTGATTAACATGAACGACAGACAGCAGGGATATTAGACTGCTGTCACTTTAAGAGCTGCCTGGATCAAACATACCAATGCTATCTCACCAATGATTTCGATGTATTTTACGAATTGTCTAAACCCCAGTGATGCATACATTTAGGAGTGGTATTAGTTGTAGGTCATTTGTACAAATTCATACCAATTAGTAACTCGGAAAATACATACAGTTTAACAAAAATCATATTATTTTGTACGAGTGGGGTCATTTTGACACAAACAAGTGTGTGTATTTAACCATTCAAGGACTATGAAGTGGCAAAAATGCAGAGTGCAGAGTATACAACAAAGTGAGTTCTCTTTCCCTGCTGAATGCATATCGATGGCATAAAATCACTTGTTTTTGATCGCAAGGCTTAAAAATGTGTGCAACCTACACACATTTCATGACCACATAGCTAAATAACTAAACTATATGCTCAAATAAATTGGAATTAAATCAAGATGAATCAAAATTTGATTCAGAATCAAATTCAAAAATGAAATCTTCAATGAAACCCATCCCTAAATTCACACAAACATATAGCATGTGCATGAAACGCACCCTTCAAAGTCCTTTACACTGTTGGCCATCATGTGCTCTGTGTTTATGGTCATAACCTCACCTTGCACACTATCTCACATGGATCATTTCACAAATTTACAATATCATATTTTAATGTAAAAAACACTGGACCAGCTTTGTTTCTCCACATCCTCGATCCATCCAGTTTTTCTCAGAGGGCACAAACTATCCCTTGTGACACAATGTGGTGTTGTGACAAGAACTCAACATCATCTCTAATTCAGCTATAAACTGTTGTTTTAGGACATCTCTGTAAGCATAGAGACTGTTTCTGCCCAAGGCTCGTGACCACAATGATCTCATGGTTAACTGATAGTAGGAGTGAAGGGGCTGTTCTGTACCTGGAAGGTATCACAACTGTGGTTTGGCTAGACAAAAAGCAGTTACAGTGGCATGATTATCCACATGACTATGATGAGCTTGATTGTGGTGATAACATTTAGCCCTTCTTCTTCATCATAAGGTTTGGGTGCTTTAGAGGTTGTTGTTTTTTAAATAAGTTGGCAGTTAAAAATACTAATCCTCAAAATAGTATATTCGGAGTTAAAGGGACAGTCAATCCAAAATAAAAGTTCTGCCATCATTTACTCACCCTTGTGTTGTTCCAAGCCTGTATGAATATATTTCTTCTGTGGAACACAGAAAGATATTTCAAAGAATATTTAGCGGGGTTTTTTTTCATTGACTTTCATTGAATGGACAAAAAAATACAGAGACATGTTTAAAAAGTCTTCTGTTGTGTTCCACAGACAAAATTAGTAAATATGAATAGAAATTTCAGTTTTGGGCGAACTACCTCTTCTTTATCTATGATAATAATAACTAAAACTCAACAAAAGGTATATGAAAATAACATTTTGACTATAGATGAAGGGGCTCAATCACACTATAGTTGATGGTGAACTCAATACCTTTCAAGATAACCTCTTGGGATGTAACCTGTGATGTTTGCATAACTACAGTAGGCCAGAACCATTAGGATACCAGGAATTTGAGTTATGCTAGGCAATCCAGCATTGTTAAAAGTGAGTGCAGGAAGTTATTACCTTAAAGGTGAAGTGTAATTTGTGGTTAAAATACTTCCTTCTTTCACTGGTAAATGTGCAGAAACTTTCACAGAAGGCTCTTTCACAAAATAGACTACATTTACATGCAGTTATAATTGAGCTTCAGCGTGCTTTA
Source organism: Enteromius paludinosus (assembly GCA_032361165.1). Lineage (NCBI taxonomy): Eukaryota > Metazoa > Chordata > Actinopteri > Cypriniformes > Cyprinidae > Enteromius > Enteromius paludinosus. The sequence continues at coordinate 7,886,366 of JAUMHQ010000061.1, read as the reverse complement.
TTTATCATTTATTTATATGATTGGTAAACTGAATTTTCAGCAGCCATTATGCCGTATATATGTCGTCAGTGTCACATGATCCTTCAGGAATTATTCTAATATGCTGATTTCTCACATCAAGGCTGTAAAGAAAAGGAGACCGAACTTTTGCCATTGTTGGCAAAACTGAAAATAGCCTCCCTTTATATAAGGATGATCACTACAGAATCCCTGTTTGAAATAAACTCAAACTTTTAGAAAAGGTTTATAACATGCGACTGAAGAAATATTTCTTATTATTATCAATTTTAATAACTGTGTTTAATTTGATAAATTTTGTTTATGAAAAATTGAAACTTTTTTCCTTTGAGTCTTTGATGAATAGAAAGTTAAGAAAAATAGCTAGAAACAGAAATATTTAATAAACATAATAAATGTTGTTACAATAATTATTGCATAATTATATATTTTCTTAAAACAAAATGATATTATTAACCGCAACTTGAGAACATTTTAGACAAAGCCAATCTACAATCAATCTATCTAGGCCTAACTAAACAACATGAGATGTATAAGGTTTCAGTCAAACTAAGGTATCTACAAGAAATTATAAAAAGACAACGATAAATACAAACAAATTGCTTGTTCGAAAATTTCAACCAGCTGGACACAGCCAGACCAGCTCAACCAATGATGTGTATTTAGAGCGGTCATTTTGCATTGAACGGTAGTGATGCACACTTCACCATAAGGAGCCATTTTTACATCTGTGCTTGAAAAAGTCACTTTCATTGGTAAAGCCCAATGTATTCCAGTTGAGTCATGCTAAATATAATAGGCTATGTAAATAATAAAACCAGCTATTGAAGATTTCAGCTAAAGTATATTTTAGGCTTTGATTTTGTTTTATGGTCACTACAGCTCCATAATAAGAACTACGGAGAAATACTCATTCGTTATGTCAAGATCTGTGTTCTAGAAACCTACATATCCATTACCATGCCATAGTGTACAGTAAATAATCAACACCAAAAGTTAGCAGGTGGTGAGGATTCTGACGCTCATGCACATGACGAGAAACGTAAACAGCTTCTAGGGGTTTCAATGGTGTGTTTGATTAAAAATGTTCAAATATTAAAAACAAACTGCACTTTCTATAGGAAAGGATTGGGACTTGCGTTGCTCTTAAGTGCATCTGCAGGGCAGAGATGAAGCCTGCAAATGCATTTTAAAACGGTCGACTTTCTGTGAACCCTCCTGCACTTTGTGAGACAAGAATCTGCGAGCAACTAACAATCTCAGGGGCTGCCAACTGAGAAACATATGACCCTGTAATATGCACATGACTCAGTATTTACAGCGATGAAAACTAGCTCTGTTGTTCAAAAAACCTTGTGTTTTCCCCTCCCTTCTTCTTCTTCTTCTCCCTTTTCCTCCCTCAGGGTGACCAGTGCTGCCACTTTACAACTAATAGCCCACACTTATAAACATGATGTCTGCTGATCACCTAAATAATCACCCCAGCGATCGCCCAGTTCATTGTCAGCTTCCAAACAGTTCCCACAATCCCCCGAGGTGAGCTGATTCAGTGCTACATTACACATATGTCATGTATGTCAACACCTCCATTCAACGCCACCTTTGGTTTGCGATTCCTAAGAAAAGCTATGATGGAGCCTACAAAGCAAGACCAGAGAAACGTCTAACTGCAAGAGCAAGATCTTGACTCGTCCGTCTGGAAATACTACAGCATATGCATGTCATCCAGGATGCACAAGTTTAAACAGGCGTCGGTGTGAGGTATGGAGTTAAAGGAACCGTAGCTCAGAGAGATGTAGATGAGGAGAACGTACCTGTAGTGGAGAGGTCCAGCAGCGAGGATCTCCTCTACAGCTTCCAGGGTTAGTGTTGCACGACTGTGAGAGAGGGATAAAAAGAGGGGGAGAGAGAGAGCGAGAAAGCTAGAGAGAGAGGTACCCAATACCCCTCCTCACCTGGCCCTTTCATCTCTCCGCCCCTCACCCTTTCACCCGCCCACACGCATGTACACACATTCACACAAACACACACAGAGAGAGAGAGAGATATCGCCCCCTCCCCCGTCAGCGATGCTTCAGGCAGGCGGCTGGTCCAGGTGGTCAGGCTGATGTTCACGCTGCCGAGAAGACGGAAAGATAACAAAAAGCGCTGTCTCTTTAGGCGGCGCCGTATGAAACACGCTCTCGCCCCTTTTCTGACACACACACATCCACACAAACACACATAAACATGTGCTCTCCCTCACACGCGCACAGGGCAACTGCAGAGCAGAATGGAGAGGAGACAGGGATGCAGGCAGGCAGCCCTCCTCGCTTCACCAGGTCCTAGTGCCCTCCTGTTCCCGGCGCGTCTGTCCGCAGGCTCTCGGGCGCATACGCTCGCACACATGGGCTGCGGTACGGGGTCACGGGTTCTTGGGATCCATGGGGGGTGATGCAAAGAAAAACAGTCGCTTTTTTTCTCGTTCGGTCTCTTACTTGGGCTTGGGTTGATCTCTATGTCCAATCCATTAAAAGCCCTCTCATGAGACCCTGATTATTGTTTGTTTGTGGTTGCAAAGTCTGCCAAGGCGCAAAGGGACTGAGAGAAAAGATCAGCGGTTGTGTCATTTCGGGTGATGCCAAGATCACTGAAAATGACTCTAAAACTAGGTTTTGGAGGACATCATGTGTCAAATGAAAACCATCTCAATTAAAATGGAAATTTAATATGAGAAGTTAATAGGCCTATGACATATTTTTTTCTGTCAAACTGTCATTTTGAATTAGAAAAATGTAGCATCTATTTGAGGTATTTCATGCAGGTATATTAGCATACCATTACCCACAATAATGCATAAAATACATGCATAAAAAATATTAGCAGTTTCTTGGTCAGCAAGATATATTCTGACTCTATCTTAAGCTGTTATTGCATTTTAATTGGTCTTTACATTTCACTGGCTGGAATTTCCTTGTGTAAAAGTATTTGTGACAAACGTGCTGTTAATGTGCTCACAGAAACACAGCAGCCATACCTGTCTGAGCATTAAATTTTATTACCATTCTTGCACAGCTTTGCTTCTTTTTAGGATAAACAGGAATCATCTAGTATGCAAGATTATATGCAATATCGCTAAGACAGCTACGAGCACAAAAGTGAGAGAAAACATTTAACTGGCACTGACACCACTGACTGGACCCAAAACTCTTGTCGCATATGGAGCTGTCTTCCAAAAAGAATGACTCATTTATTTATTTCAGCAAGCCGGACAAACTACGGAACCAAATAAACACATTCCTGATGTCTCGTTTTCTTCTTATTTATTAGCATTAGGTAAACAATGCCTAACTGTGAACATATGCTCAATGGTTCGAAATCACAAATCATGCACTGAAATCAAACTCACACTAAAGTCTTGGATAACGCTCAAAGAAAAGTACAAGTTTAAGTACATATTGCACTCTGATCAGCTTCTTTGTGGTTTCGAGCATTTCTTGTCTTTTCAAGACTTAAGGTTAGGTCACATTATTGGCATTCTGGGGAAATTCTGCAGACAAAAACGTCCACTGTCTATTGTCAATAGCATGACGTGAAGCACAACGTACAAAGAAGTGACTTTCAAATCAAGCAACTTTACATTGTTTACATACAAATGCCTTTATAACGGCATAAAACGGAAGTGGACAGGAGAGAGAAGGGGATAGAATCGGGAAAGGTCCACGAGTCGGGATGCCCGAAGCACAACAGTGTTACATGTCGGTGTGCTGCCAGTTTGTATTTGATTAATAACTATCCTTGTTTAAAAAGCAACAAAAATTAAACAATGCAAATGATCTGCAAATCACATAAACTGAAAACGTTGTGATTTGTAAAAACACACAGCCTCATGTTCATGTCTGAGGTATGACTAAGGAATGAGTAAATGTCTCTTCAAGTAATGCTCACCACAGTCCTTACTTTACTCATAATTCAAAAACTGCTAATCTAAAAAGCCATAAGAAACATTCCCAAGGGAACCCAAGGCTAATTGTCTTCAGGGTTTTAGGACTACAAACTGAACGGCTCTATAGGACCGAACGTTCTCTTTCTGTGAGAGTAAAACTCACCCAGAGAAGAAGTAATAATAAAACTCTAATGAATACTTGATAGAATGACGAACAGGACTGCATGATTTGCAATGAGACGATTTTATTCCAGTCTCACTCATTTTATAGTGCAAAACCACACATATTTAGTTATTATATGACAATATGATTTTAATTTGAGCTGAGAAAGGATGAATTGTTTTAGCTCCACTGCCTATGTAAACAAAGCATATTGAGAGAGCAGCTCTGAGACATGGGGGGGTTGCAAGGCAACGCATTCACACACAGGAGACCCCCCTTTTGTAACTTTTTGCTCATGAGAAAACACAGCCACAGGGGCACAGAGATGTTGTTTGATGATCAGGATGCGCGATTTAAAGAAGACACTAGATCCCAGCTATGCGTGGCTTGATCTGGTTCTCGGTTCACTGACACGAGACTTCTTCTCTTTGTTTGCAGACAACAAGTACAGCAGCTTACACGGAATCTCAGCATCAATTAATCAATAGATCAATAGCGAGACGCACAGAAAGACGGTCGGTGGGCTGACTGTCATCGAAAGGATTAATGGAATGGGAAAAGATAACAATAGGAGCGAAACAAGAACACTTGTGTGCGAGTGAGGAGGCAGAGAAAGACAGCAGGCTGAAGGTGTTGAAAAAGACAGAAATAGCATATACTTGCTCAACCCGGCAGCACCAATCACGGGAGAGGCAAAATACAATGGTCTCCATGACAACTCAGGAGACCATAGACTCCAGGCTGCCTCTGAGCAATAACAGTCCAACCATCTCCCTGTGCGACAGCCAGTTATAACCCACTGTATTTTTAGCACGACGCTCCAAAAATAAACATATACACACACATACACACCCTGTCACAGAGGTATGACTCATCTTCAATATCTTTATTACCACCAATTAATCGTGTCTGACGGTGATATTGCTTCAATTACAAATTTCTTCAAATTAAACAGCACTCAAAAATGATTTGCCTTTTTATGCACAAAGCATGTTTGATACCAGTCAAGATATTTAAAAATGGAAAGTTAATCCATGCATTGTGTTTGGGTGAAACAGCATACCCATAATAATGCAAAAAATCGATGAAAAGATTAGTAAATATACATAGCAATGTGAAAATGAAAGGAATTTAATTTTTTATTATGGCGAACAACAGTCTAGATGTTCTAATTTTTTTTCAGAATAGAGGATCTTGACTGCAGGGGGCGCTCTTACATTAGAGAAATTGGCTAACGCAACTGTGAAGGATTGCTAAAACACATTATAGAGCTTCTCATCTCTGCCACTAGCAGACATACATTCATATATGAATATGAATAGGGCAAGCCAAACAAATTCAGTTAAGAGCAACTAACTGCATGATACAAATAGCTGCTATAGCTCTGAAATAAATGAGGTACTGGGATTATTTTTAATAACTGTTCAATGTTCAATCATGAGTACTGAGTGCCTTATAATGGTCACTGCCACACTTAGAGACAACTACCATTGTAAGCTTTGCAAGCTTAGGCCGAGAGTGTCCTGAGTGATCAAATAGTCAGAGATTCTGGTTTTTTTTTTTATAGTCAGCTGACTGTTTTATCACTCTGGATACTTTAAATAAAGTCATGATGTTGGGTTTGAGTTGACAGTGTGTCAATAAGATGACATTTTTGTGATGATTGCTTCTTTGGGCCTTAGTGGCGGTGAAAAGAGAAGCTCTTCTCTTGTTCTGACCTACTTACAGTTTCTTCAGAGCAGGAAAGTGCACAGCATTTGAACATACACAGAGGAACACACACAGCAATCACACACCAGCTCAAGCTTCGCCTCTGCTGGTCAGATGGACTCCCATCGTTCATACACTCAAATACAACCTATTCCTTTAAATAAATTTTTTTAAAGGGGTCATCGGATGCCCATTTCCATGATTCTTCAAGGTCTTAATTAAAACGTAAATTGATTTCATTTAATGACAAATTTCTCAGTGGTATTGATACCATGTCAAAATCAATTCTGTTTTCAGCAAGCCATTCTAGTCCATGTTGCTGTAAATGCTAATGACCTCTGCTGACCCCGCCTCTCTCTTCCTTGGGATGAGAGTAGCCTGTAAACTTCTGTAAACTGTAAACTAGCACATTATTAGGAAAAGCAATTCGCAAAGATTCATAAAAGCCCTTATATTCACGTCTTCTGTAACTGAAGCTGGATCACGAATGATTCGAGCAATCATAGACGCATTTATGTTGATTGGGATCGGCGCATTCCCTTAAAACTACAGTAATGTTAATCCTGCATCTTCAGCTGCTCAGATTTTGGGAGTAAATAGCTGCTATATTCATAATTTCATCCAACAATACTTGTAAAGTGAATTTTACATCCAACACAGTTTGATTTGTCAAGTAAATCTGATAATAATACACAATTTATTTTATTTTTTTTACCTTTCTTGAAAAGTTAAATATTCACTCAAAAAAATGGACATACTGACTTCCAAAAAAAAAATGTTTTTTTTGGGGGGGGGGGGATTTATGTAAGGTTTACCAGAGGGCAAATGTCTTTCAACAAAACATTTTGCAGCATTCTATATAATTCCAGTAATAAGTGTTAAAAGGGCACATTTTCTGCCTGCATGGGAGTCAGTGTAATTATTTTAATTGGCTTTTATAGAGCAGGCAGTGCATCCATTGGCAACAGCTAAAGCCCAAGGGAGCCTGTGTAGCCTGTGTGAAGTCCACAGGATTGCACTCACTGCATTAATTCCTAAGCAACACAGAGCAACTGTAATTATGTATAAAAAAGAAAAAGACAAGACCTTAGGTCTGTGTTCCTGTGACAGACACAGAGATAATCATGGTTACAAGACCAGTCTTAAGTAATGAATTACCCCTGCCCTGTATGGAAAGGGATATGGTGAGGGAATGTGTTAGATGGCCCAGCACCATCATCCAGCAAAGAGCTATGAACACAGCACTGGGCCTGCCAAATACACGCACATCCAAGCATCCATGTGTGGGTGCACTGTACATCTACAGTGTGTAAGAGGCCATTTGCATAGTGTATGACGTATTCTAATGTCAATCTGCACAGTTTTCTTTTTATATAGCTTTTTAATCGATCCATATTGCATAGTATGTAGCGGTATAGTATATTTTTGAATAGGCCACCTAATATCAAAGTAGGACAGAAAAAAAACACATCAAACCAAGTGGCATTCATTTTAGAGTAAAATAGCACTAAAACACATTGTATAGGTAATGCTTAACTGATTAACGTTTAAAAACGTTTTGCCTTTGTTTAACATTTACAGTTTGTATGGCAACTTTAATTACTGAATCATTCCAGTCACCTGCATTTAAGAAAACGTGCAAGTCTAGAGATTGTTTTACTTTACTGTATACAGTCGTCCTGACTGAACCACATTTGAGATCATGTGGAGACTTCAGAAGTTCAATGCTGACTGTATGACCACCAGTGATTACAAAGTACCGGCGAAACAAAACTGCATGACCCTCATGACAACTGCACAACCACATCCATTACCATCCCTTCCAGTAAACCAAAGACAGATCAGGAGGGTTTATATTTGTGTCGCAGTTACAATTTCGTGACTGATCGTTCGCAGTGGCTATTTTAAAGAAGTAGTTCAAGCGTGCGGAACAGGCTGACAGTGGGAGAAAGATGACCGAGGACAGTGGAGTTATAAGGAAAACTGGAACAACCGGATCAACAAGAATGTCAAGCATTTATGAATGAGGCCATGCACTCAGGAAGAACTATGAAGAGGCCAGAGAAAACCATATGACAAAAGAGCAATTAACCACTGCTTGAAAAGCAAAGGCACCTTATGCAGATGAAGCTAAAGAGAGCATCTCATTCAGTTTCCCTCTCAGAGCATTATGATTATCTGAAGCACTTCACACCTCACAAACCTCGTAAGTGACTTCATACATCTCTTCTAAACACCAAAGCGGTCACTGAGAGATTCTCAGTACTCCTCATATTTATTTATGAGCCAATGTCAAGTTCTGCATCATTCTGTTTTACAGAATAAGCTCTGGTAAATTCAATCTGGCCTTCTTTATTTCTAATTTGACTGCCATGTGAATTAATTTTTTTAATTGCCATATATGTAGAATACTAATCCTTTACATTATAATAAGATGTTATCAGGACTAGAATGAAGAAACTGAGGGTGCAGGAAAAGAAAAATATCCTTTAGTTGGAAGCATTTTAAGAATGGACGAAGGGGGAAAATGTTTTGGCAAAATGTAATATCAACTCAAAGCAGTAAAATATTTATAATTGAACCGATGTTCACTTAGAAAATGACCACAGTTTCATTTTTTAAAAACAATATGTAATCTGCAGTATCTGTAATATTTTAAGATATAAAAAGTGCTACTAATTCAGAAGTATGTGCTTGGTATGTTTAATATTTGTCAAAATTTCTCCTGCTCAACAGGGCTATCTGATAAAAAAGAGTAATAAATTATAATTTAGCAAATATTAATAAATTCGTAATAATAATGATACAAATAAAACAACTGTTTTCTATTAAAATGTATTTCAGAATTATATTATTCATGTGACTGCGTTAGAGTAGAGTACAGCCATTACTCTTACTCCTTCAGTGTTGTGATGTGTCAGAAATATGTAAACTGGTGATCAAGAAAGTGTTCTTTATTTAATAGAAGATAAATATTTTCCCTTTATTTTTAATGTAAAAAATACTTATATTTGTAAAAAAAATTTAAAAAAAAAAAATCACTTTTGATACGTTTAAAAATATCTGAATAAAAAAGTTATAATATAACGTATCAATTTATTTGTAAAAAAAAAATTGATCTAACAGACCCCAATCTTTTTAGCAGTAATATAAGAGGACACATAATAATAAGTACATGTTACATAATAATTAAATGCTATACATTTGAAATGATCTCTACTTCAGAATCATCATCTCCAACTTTAGGCAGGGATAAGATTCAGTCTTTTCTGGGGAACCAAACTTTGAGTCATTGAATCGAATACAATAAATGCACAAATGAATCAAAAGCAAGATATTCCAGTAGCCTAAATTTGAGAACTTGCAGAAAGAAAAGAGCTCATCTCACATTCTGACCGTAATGGAGAGAAAATGAGCAGTAATATCATTAGCCATTGTGTTTATAGGGGCTGTGTTTCAATGCTTTTAGTTTTTAACCAAAGCCCTGTAAGATGAGTATGATGGGAAATGTTTGCTGAGACTTTGGAAAGAGATGACAGACAAGCAGAGCTACATTACATGGTCTGTTTTATACGATGATAATTTGTCAACCTGGGCTTCGTTTTCTTTAATCCCTGGGTATGATCAGGTTACCAGAATGACTCAATTTAGTCTAGTGTAACACGGTGACCGATTCTCACAGACAGATCATCTTGGATGACTATGCACTTCTCTAGCTGCCTGTACTACTCAGATTTTCTCTAGGGGGCGCCCATGTTTACAGCATGCTAATGGTTGCACAGCATATACAGGACAACTGAACAATGTAAATTATTCAATCAATATCAATGGGTATATATAACCTATAACTGAAACATAAAAACACAGATTATTATCATTCGTAATCTGAGAGAAAACATCATGCACTTCATTTGAAATATCAATCTAAAGGTTGCTTTGGTTACTGATCAAAATAACACTTAAAGAAAATCTATTTCCTTTTATGCAATATGCATTACTTTAGTTAGAAGTGGTATGAGTACTAAATGTGTCCTTACTAAGTGTTCTTGTGTTTTCTATGGCTGCAGCGTCCTTGGTTGAGAGTTATGGGATCCCAAGTGAATTAACTGCGCATTGCAGCAGGGCATGACCCCATCCACATTACTGCAAGGTGTTTCATCATGTTCATCTAGGCTTCCTCTGACTAATGAGTTGTTGAGGACAACAGGCCTGTTCTCAAGATGCCTCTTGCGCCTGAAAATATCAGGGCGTAACAGCAGAGAGCATGTTTGCCCTAAATACGTCCTGTATACAGCCGTGCAAAGTGCCAAATTAGAAACTCAACACTGTGTACTACAAATATAACAACCCCAAAAAAAAATGAAACAAATACACAATACTTTTAAAATTTAATGTTTTAAAGAGTTATTTTTTTGTCTCAGAAATCAGCTTTTTAAAATAGAAATCATTTGTTTAATTACAAATGTATTTACTGTAAATTTTGATCAGTTTATTGTGAAAAAAAAAATATATATATATATATATATATATATATATGTGTATATATATAAAATATGTATATATATATATATTTTTTTAATAAGTAAAAGCATGCATGATAAATAAATGTTCAAAATATTCAAAATTAATAATTTTTTTTTTTTTTTTTTAATCTATAAAGCCTATTAAAAATGCAGTGGTCAGCTTATCTAATGCTTTTCAGATGTCTTGCTTTATCATGAAAAAAGCTGCTTTCACTCCAGGGATCAATAATTTCATATTATAACTGAATGCCAAAGGCTGATATTCAACACCACATGAAAAATGAAGAATTTGATGTTACTGAGGAGAATTTTAGTAAGCGGGAGGAAGGTTAATATCACACATTGAACTCAAGGTTAAAGCAATAAATTGTTGGCTTGACTGCAGGCTCGTTGAACGGAGCTTTCTAAACAAAGACTCAAGGCTATTGGCAGTCTTTGACAGGCCTGCTGTACATTTCATCACCTGAGTTTTGAGGTTATGGAGATATAGTGTGTAGTAAATATTATTGTTTCACCTTGCAGGCAGATTTTTTGAATACAGTGGAAAAACAATACCTCCCACACCTTACAACAGATTTACTTTTTAGATTGAAGGTATTTTTAGAGTGGAATATTACAATTCAGCAGGAAATGTCAAGATTCAAACAGCCTGCATGCATCTACATTGTACACTAGCAAGTAAACATTCCTGCAGCATTTACAAAGAGAAGACTGTTTCAGTTTCTCCAACGATGCACATTATACGTAACTGACAAACATTTAAACATGTAAAATAGACAGCATCAAAAAACGAATCTAATGTGAAGAATTACAATGCGTAGGGACGCATTCCAGCAAAATCAGAGAAAGCATTTAATTGTAAGACCGTTGCTCTCACATTCATGAATGCATGACATTGTAGCACACCTTTGACCATAAGTTATTCACTCTGCACAGATTTAAACACACAGGAATGCACACACACCCCTTAATCACAATCCTTAATCTTTTCCCTCTGAGTGAGTCCATATATACACATGTGTGTGCGCGAGCGTGTGTGTGTTTCTGTGAGGAGAGAGAGAGAGAGACAGCTAGTCTACAGCAGGATGGAAGTTCTCACTTTAGATAGATGTTGGCTGCTTATTATAAACTTTTTGCCAACAAGCATAGACACCAGCTGTTTCCTCTCTGGACAAACTGCCAGTCACATCCAGTCTCTTAGTCTAATAGAGTCTGATTACATTATTTTGCATTGGACAGTCTATCCTTAATTAATAATAATAATAATAATAATAATAAAAACCGACTTACAGATGAAAACAAAACCCTATAATTATTGAAAAACTAGAGAGTTAGTTTTGCAATTTCGCCCTTCCTGGATTCGAATTTAAAATGTTAGTTCACCCAAAAATGAAAATGTTGTCATTAATTACTCACCCTAATGTCGTTCCAAACACATAAGATCTTCGGAAAACAAATTAAGATATTTTTGATGACATCAGAGAGCCATTCGACCCTCCATAGACAGCAATAAAAACCGAAATTTTTGCGGCAAGAAAACAAAAATAACAATCTAACTCACCATTCTTCTCCCCTTGGTTTACGTCATATGCCATTTTAGAGTGTATTACAGCGTAGCACATATGCACGCTTTAACATGTTTGACGTAATCAGCCTTGTTTACATCTGGGTGCAAGCACGTGCGTAATCTGTGGCGGTTGGCACCTTACATTGTGTTAGGTCTTCTGCCATTTTAAGAAGAATGGAAGAGTTAAATTTTGATATTTTTGTTTTTGTTTCACATCAATGTTGATTTTAATGTGTCAAAGTAAAAAACTTTAGATTATATGTGACCCTGGACCACAAAACCAGTCTTAAGTCGCTGGGGTATATTTGTAGTAATAGCCAAAAATACATTGTA
>JAUMHQ010000061.1:7844388-7865893 GCA_032361165.1 Enteromius paludinosus | reverse complement strand
TCCATGTACTGAACTGTTATTATTCAACCATGCCAAGGTACATTCAGTTTTCCATTCTATGGCACCTTTAAAATATACGAAAATTTAAAAAATGTATTTAAAATTTAATATTTCACAATATTATAATATATGTAGCTTTGGAGACTTTTTACTCCACATTTTGGTTTTAGCTTTTTTTTGTATAGGGCCTACACTTAAAACAAGAAAAAATTGCAAATAGAGTTTTATTTTATGTTTAGATATTTTAATGGCAAGTAAGCCAAAAATGCTGATTCATAAACAGTGATATGAACGGAATTATCATTATTTATCTCTTTTTCTGCCCTTTTAGCTTTGTTTTTTCCACAACTGATACCCAATGCACCTGCCGGAGACTGAAGAATGTGTTTACCATCTGCATGTGTCAGCCAGGTGGAGCACAGACATTGACTGCACCTCTGTTTACCATTGTGGAGACAACACAGGGATCCATTTGTCTGTTTAGCATTGTAAGCTATTGTTAGAGGGATGAGTAATTGTTGGAGAGCAAGAACAGAAAAGGAAAGACGATCTCTCTCAGCTCAATACATTTAAATGCTAATTTATAATCAAGCGGTTCCTATATTGTGACTTGCCATGTCAACAGCAGCTTTTTCTCATTTTTTCCCTGCCTCTTTCTCAACTATATCTGTTGTCTTCCTCCCTGGTAAACCCCGGCTAAGCAGACATCCCAACAACAATCAGAGGGTGGGCAACCCAACCGCCACGGCTCATGTAAAACCACAACAGTTGCCAGGCAACGCTGTTCCCTCCACAGCAGGAGCAGGAGTCCAATAGAACATTAATGATTCTGAGCACAAACGCACTGGACTGCTGCTGTCTGCCAGATATTTTACTATGGTTAATTACACAAGAAAGTGACTGCAAAAACACACAGAATTTTGCAGTTCATCTGGGCTAATAAGGAGGCTAATGGAGGCTCAACCATAGGCCCAATCTAAAGCCTGTGGATGACTGTGATTGGATCCTTGTGGATCTGTACAGTGTCACTTTTACATTTCCAGCAAGTTTAATTACATGAATGACTTCAACCTGTCTATGTCCATGTATGGTGTGTGTTTGACATCATAATTTATCTTGTTGGTTGTTCACACTTCAACAGCGATAATAATTTAAGATGTATTCCGCTGGCAGTTTTCCCTGGCACTCAACCCTGGTCTTTAGGTCCCAGCTCATAGAAACAATGATTGTATGTTTTTTGGTCTGTTGCTGATTGCATAAAACATTATATTTTTTATTTTTATTTTTATTTTTTATTTTATTTCGCTTTTTACAAAAAAAAAAAAAAAATTGTTAAAATAAATTGTTTAATTGTTATTTATGCCCTTTCATGCCACTCCAAACCTGTATGACTCTGGAATGAGTCTATAGGAGTATATGCATAGACTCCTATAGACTCAAAATATCTTCCTTTGCATTCCAGAGTCATATATATATATATACACACACATTATATACATCCAAAATAAATGTTTTTGTTTACATAATATATTTATGTGAACTGTGTGTATTTATTATGTAGCCTTACAGTAAATACAAACACATACATGTATACATTTAAGACAAATATGTTTATTTGTGTAAACAGTACACATACATAAATTATGTAAACAAAGACTTTTATTTTGGATGTGATTAATCACACTTAATCATTTGACAGCACTTATAATATATATATATATGTGTGTGTGTGTGTGTGTGTGTTTAATTTTTATAGCTGTTTTAATATAGCTGTTTAATGTTGTATGCATGTATAATTTGGCCTACACTCCTAAAAAAAAGTTTCTGAAAGGGCATTTTCATAATACATAATGCATTACAAGAACCTTTTATTTGATCCCTGAAGCCTGAAGAACCTTTCAGTTCTTGAAAAAAAATAAATCATTTCAATAATCTATAGAACCTTTTTTTCTATTACAAAAAAAACCTTTTGTTGAACACAGAGGTTCCATGGATGTTAAATGTTCCTCATGGAACTATAAAGAACCTTTAGTTTTAAGATTTGAATTCTAACTCCTCTTGTCAGTTATAATCAAAATAGACTGTAAAATCTTTTAATGAGAAGCGTAATCTATGTATTAATAAATCTTTTAGCATTGGGAATGGTTTAGATAATGGGAGAATGATTTATTGAGGATTATATGGATTCATCCTTTAGTTCTGCAACATCTCCAGCCCACCTACTGTGATCACCTTTGTTCTCTGGCTCTGAGATTTATGGAACAGTTCAAAAGCTCTGGCTGGAGAGAGAATCTGAAGGAAAAGAGAATGACAGAGCCTGGTGCCGTTTTGCAGGTCTTCAGTGTCAATGGTTACTGCAAGAACATGAATTTAGCCACACTCTCAACCAAATGGACCCAGTAACCTTCCAAATCAACCCAACTCTTGCTATTAATATAGCCATAAACTAATGCAGAACATGTCAGAAGAGAAGACAAGCTCAGTATCAGTAGAGCTAAAATATCAGTATCAGATATCAGTAAGAGCTAAAATGCGTCTAGCAAATTAGTCACTGTAGCTCTATTCTGGGAAGTTGCAGAATTATTTATTTACTGGCATTTTTAGGTTATGCATTCAGAGACTTTTATTCATTAAGGGGCATATTTATGAGACAAAAGGAGAAAGGCAATTAATTAAAGACCGGACTAATGCAATTACGTATGCAAGAGTGCAATTACAAACCTGCAGGAGCGTCAGTGTCAGCCTGTCTCTGACTCTCCTGGGTTTTCATGGAAGAGAATTACGCTTACTCTCTTGCATAAGAGATTACTTTTTATGTTACAAGTGTCAAATTTCTATCTTTACTATTTATGTAATATTTGAAGACTCTTATATTATTTGTGGCTCTGTGTGATTTTTCAGAAATGACTCCTTACCATAAGGCTCAATTTGTTAACATTAATTATGAACGAACAATGAAAAAAACATCTCAACCATTAATCTTTGTTAATGGTAATTTAAACATTTACTAATACATTATTAAAATCAAATGTTGTATTGTTTAATGGACCTAAGCTAACACAAACAATAAACAGTTGCATTTTTATTAAATAAAGTACGAAAATGAATGATAACAAATTGTATTGCTCATTTTTGGTTAATGCTGTTCACTACATTAATGGTAATGGAACCTTTTTTTTAACCATAATGGATTCAAATTATAAAAATTGCACTAAATAAAAAAGAATACAATAAATTTGTACAGGTTTGTTTCCATTCCCCTGCAGTTGCCTCATGACTGTCAGAAAATCCATTTTATAAGTTTGCTCTGTGTTTTGGTGGTATAAGCTAATCATCAGCTAAAATAAATAGATGGATAATTTATTGTATTGGCTCTTATTGAACTGAAAAACAGAACAGAAATAGCTAATAAGCTACTTTCATAAATGTGGAATTATTTTATGAAATATTACAGGCGCTTACTCAGTTGGAAATAATGTTACAATTTAAAAAAAGGATGTACATAAAAACTAAAGTACGGTAAAAAAAAAAAATACGGACCTCTTCACGGATGCTTCGCCTATGCGGACACAGACTCAAGTGCTCCAGTAGGAGCCGTTGATTGTGTGTGTGTGTGTGTGTGCAGGTCTGCTCATGCGCCCATGAAGAGATGCTGCTGCTGCTCAGAGGTGTGTGCGCTGCGGCTGGCTTATTTACACCCGTTCAGTCACACTGCATCATAGAAAAGCTCTGGCGCTCCTTAGGAAATGGACTTTCTAAAGGGATTAATGTGTCTCTGCTGTGATACATCTCAAGGTTAGTACTGAGATATGGCGTTGAATCTTTTTCTTTACGTAATGTTATATTCTTGCCCGCGTTCTGCTCTATCGGTGCGTCTGCCATCATTTGTCGCTCTGCGCTCGTGCTGGAAACGTTTTATTTTCAGTCTCTCTGAAGGCTAAGCATCTACACCTCTTCCTCGTCGTTTCCGTTTTGTCTTTTCTTTAAATGGGAAAGACGTGTCACACTACTGTGATGTGAAATGAATAAAAAAAAGACAATTATTTACTTTATAATTACATTTGTAGGCACAACAGTAAGCAGCTGGTATATTTACGCGGTTTTTGGGACTGTGTAATTTTTATCCCACTAAAATCACGGGATACAGCATGCATACGGTAAATGGTGCAATGCTACACCATTGGTCCGTAGAGGCCATAACACAGAGATCTTAACACTTACGAGTTTTTCCCGGAGCGTTTATCAAATTAGCTTTTTTTTTCTCCTTTGACATGCAAACACATATAAATTCTTACATGATTAAAATAATAAATAAAACGCATATGTTGATGTACAATTAGATACCGCCATGTGGGCCACGTACTCTTATCTGAATGAGTAGGTCAGAGCTTGTTTGTAAACCTGTGCGCATGCATAAGGTTGTGCCTTGAGCGCGCGCTTGTCCTGACAATGTTTTCACATTCATTCATGTTACCTTAACCCGTTCAGACCCGAATTAAGTTCCAAAGGACAGAAAACGTGACCGTGCTTTAAAAACCTTGTTTGGAAATCAGAGTAGCCAGGTCATTAGTTGGCGCAAGCTAGCTTCTTGACCAGCTAACATGTGACAGATGTTTGACCACCTTATGACTAGATGGCAGCTCGTTTGTTTAGTCCAAGACGCTTTTTACCAGCTTACATGTTTTAAAACACTTTTACCAACCATAAACTTGGAGTCATAGAATGTAGAGTAAAAAAAAAAGAGTTATATTATAATAAATATAATTTATATAGTTAATTACACTAACAGGGGCGGTCATTTGGACCACCTACAACTTTGACATGTTTTCAGACAGACATAAAAGTTGAATATCAATACATAAGCAAGGAAGTGCAATACGTCTGTTATTTGACAGGCAAATGGCTATTATTATTAATATAATAACTTTTATCAGGCATGGTCTGCAGATAATCTGACTCAATTTAAATACTAAATTCTAAATATAATTTAATTATGTTATTATTTTCTGCCCTGTCACAGTCCACAGTTTCAAAACACCTATACTTTGTCAAAAAGCAGCAGTGAATCAAGCGTTTACTTTTGTGATTGGACGTCTAAATGGATTAACAATTTGAGACCTTATTCTTTAACAGTGCATAAAACAAATCACTTTTGTTTCTTTTTGTCTTGTAGCTCTAAATTCGCATCATCAGTCCCACGAGCTGTTCCTCCAAACAGTGCGGAAAGGATTTACGCAGCAACATTACTAAAGAGGATTCTACGACTTATGCTACATCCACCTTTTAACTGCGTGTCAGAGATGCCCCCTTCCATAAAGTGGCGCATTAGGTGGGCTGTCTGCTTGTCCTTTATTCTAGCACTGATCCCCAGGTCCAGAGGATCGACGCTGAATTGTCACAAAATGTGCATATGCGCCAGCAACATCGTCAGTTGCTCCAAGATGAACTTAACGATGGTTCCGCCCGAGCTGCCCAACTACACAGCTGTGCTTGACGTTAGTTTTAACGAGATAACCGGACTACGCGCACAATGGACCAAGCACAAACTTCCCAACCTCCACAACCTCTTGCTCAGCCACAACGGTTTGTCGTTCATCTCTTCTGAGGCGTTCATTTTTGTAAAGCAATTGCGCTACTTGGATCTGTCATCGAATAAACTGCGACAGCTGGACGAGTTCATTTTCGAGCCACTGGTGCATCTGGAGGTTCTGCTGCTCTACAACAACCAGATCTCGCAGATCGACCGCACAGCCTTCTCGGGCCTCGCTGGCCTCCAGAAGCTCTACCTGAGCCAGAACCAGGTGTCCCGCTTCCCCCTGGAGCTCGTCAAGGACAAGAACCGACTGGACAAGCTGAGCCTGTTGGACTTGTCTTCCAATCGGATCAAAGTTCTCCCCACTACTGACCTCCAAGCGCTGCCGGCCTGGATCAAGAACGGGCTGTACTTCCACAACAACACCCTCATCTGTGACTGCGAGCTGTACAGTCTGATGGCTCATTGGTCAATCCGACGGCTCAATTCAGCTGTGGACTTCAAGGACGAACACACCTGCGTGCATCCCAGCCCGGACAAACGGGTGCTGCGTTTGTACGATCTCAACATTCATATGAACTGCAGCACGTTTAAAGAAACCGACCTAGAGGCTTATTTGGAGCAAACGCTCAACCTCAGCTGTGATACCAAACAGCGGAACACGGCCAAGACCTGGATGCTGCCTGGAAACATATTGGTGCCTCCTGACCGTAACCACAGCGAAACAAATAACGACAAGTTCTTCAATAACGGCAACACACTTGAGATCAAATCCATACGACCTGAGGACTCAGGTGTGTACACTTGCTTCGCCGTGAGTGAATACCTCAACGAAACGCTCTATGTGGTGGTTAGAGTCCACAACTTCACCCTCAACGGCAACAGCGAGACCCTCAACACCGCGTACACCACTCTGGTTGGCTGCTTGGCTAGCGTGGTCCTGGTTCTTATCTATCTGTACCTAACGCCCTGTCGATGCTTCTGCTGTCCCGACCAGGGCAAAAAGAACCAGCATGAAGACAGCATCCACTCCTCGATGCTCAGCGCCACCCCGTCGCACGAGGATATGGCAACCAAAGCAGAGCTCAACAGGCACGTGGCCTTCATAGACCCTAAAGACCTGCAGGGACAGAATGGAAAGGTGAATCCTAACGGAGAGGAAGACGTGGATGAGGAGGCCATGCAGGGAAAAGGAAAGCGGAAGAAATCGGTGGCAGACTCGATCAGTTCGGTCTTTTCTGATACTCCCATCGTAGTCTAAAGGGAGGATGTGTCTTTTTGGCTAGAGACAGTTCTTTGTTGTGGCTTTCCTGGACTAAGAGACTAAAGTACACAGTTTGCCATCCTCAGTGTTTGGCTGTTTCTGCAAAACCTTTCCAGCATTTTAATCTGTAGCACTTAAGTATATACTGTGAAAAGGTCTTGCCATATTAGTGGAATCTAAACTCGGAGTGTTTAGATGTCCTGTGAGTTTAAGCCCACTAAGTGTGACTAGAGGTAGTCTGGGTAAACCAATGCAATTTGCGATTTCTCAATGATCAAGCTAGAAAGCTATAGGTTGAGAGACGTTAGAACATTAATACATCCTCTCTATATAATCACATCATAAGCATGAGCTTTGCAGACTGCTAATGTTAAGAAGAATATAGCATAGAATGAAGCCCTTGTAGCTTATCATATTTACCACAATTTATGCTAACTGACCAACCTTACCACTTTATGTAAAGCCATATAGAAAGTACAGTCACAAGAAATTGATGGAAAAGGATTCATTTCTGTGGAACATTAGAAGTTGTTTTGAAACTCTATATGAAATATCCTCCACCTATATATGGCAATGGAACAAAAAAAGTCGATCGGCTGTTTGAATCTAGACTCTTTCAGTTCAATTTTTTTAGCAATATTACAGGCTGGATACCAATATAAAACCTCCATCTACATAAATTCAGCAATCTTTAAACACATGAGCCCTCGCATAAAAAATGCAGAACGTGTGCATTTTCAGCCGCTTGGGCTCATCTGTCATGACAACCAGGGAGTGACATATAACCGAAATGCTAATGCAATCTTTTAATAGAATGACGTGTCCCATCTGCTTGCATTCTCATCATTAAAGCTATGATGAATTGAGCCTGGATTCAACAGCCAAAACCGTTTCGGACACTCAGACCTCTTCTCACTCTGTGTTCATTTGCACTTGTGATGGTTGGAGTTAGTGCTGACTCATCCATTGTCAGAATGGATTTCATTTTTTTAAGCCCTTGAAGCGCCGAAGCCAAAGGTTGGGGGAATTTTTAATGATTCTTTTTTTAGCTCTAACCGTCATCATTTTCGGAATGAATTAAAAATCAAGTATAAAGTTTGAACTCAGGTCAGAATGCAGCGAATCCCCATCATGTTCTGAGATCCTAAATTATTACTACAGGCATACACCATTGATCTTTCAAAAGACCAATATTATATTTGCATACACAATGCCATAGGATACTAAAGAGACTGCTATGAATCATAATATAATGCGTAAAGCTTGTTGGCTGTGCTCAAGGTAGATGACTAGATGCATTCCAACCAGATGTCAACATTATGTCAACGCTAAAGCCATGATAGGTCTCTCCTAGAATGCCAGTCAACGATGTTAGAAAACCAGACGTGGATTTCGAACACCACTAAATGTGTTTCGAGATCCATCAATTCTGGGAATGCCACTTCCATTCTTGTGTTCCTGGAAAGAAATCGGACACATCTCACGTGTTAACCATAACCACATATTTATAACAGGGTCTGGTTGGGATCAGCGGGAGCAATCTTAGTTTCCTCCGACCTCTTTCCCTAGTAACATCGTAATTACATCCTGTTTTGCGAGCGAGGGAGTGGGTGAAGCTATTAAATGTTTGATAGGTGGATGAACTCACAAACAGTATTATCTCAGGGAGAGGGAATGACAGATAATAGCAGCTATGGCAGACTGCAGTCATGGGCAGTTACAGTCTCTTACACGTCTCTCCAGCTGCAATCCAAAATTAGTGTGGAGGGGAGGGAAAGGCCTTACCATCACGAGCGCTGTGGGAGGAGGCCTGAGAGAAAAGAGACAGAAAAGCCAAGTGCTCCCCCTAAAACCACATCCAGCAGCTTTTCGCACCCTGTCGTGTGTTCTTCTGAACTGTGCGTCCTTGGCTATTTCGCTACGAGCAGACTTTCACTGTTCATTACTCAGCATTTGACAGTTCATCTGTGCTTTTTGTATGTGCAAACAGTGTTTGTTTTTACAGTGTTTATGAGATTGTGTCATTTTAGGTAGCTTTTCTTCCCTTGAGGTTCCAAAGAGACTCAACGAATTCCTTGTTCTTCTGTGTATTGTTGTTCCTATACAGTTGTCTAGATTCCACTTGTGACTATAGGATATTGGTAAACCTATTTTAATGACACTGACTGTAAAGGTCTTTCTCTGTCATGTATTTTGAAATTTGGTCATCTATTTGTCTATTATGTGTTGTTATTTAGGCACAGAATTTGAGGGTTTTTTAATGTCAGTAAATTAAATCTCAAGAAGCATCACAGACTGCATCAAACTACAAAAACTCTTTTGCATTAATTAGAAATTTCAGCGCGAGTTGCTGTTTGCAGCCCATTTTGTTCTGTAATCATATGTATTCAACAAGAAAAAAGATTGTGAGAAGTGTGTTATAAGTCAGAACGAAGCCAGTCCGAATGCAGGTTTGATGAATAAAATCCCTAAATAGCTCCGGCTACTGGTTAACATCCAATAACCAAAAAAAAGAAAATTATTTCAGGAAAATGCAAGTTAATCTTATTAAAATTCTAAAGACAGGCTATTTTTCTTTGAAATAACTGAAGAACTGTTCCTAATAAATCTAGTAAATAGTGTAAATTTTGATTACATGTAGACTTGCAGCCTCTCAGAATGTCAAAATAGTCAATTTTAGAAGCACCTGTGCAAATGTTAACTCAAAACTGTCCTATATTAGCTTTAGTGCTGGTTTATAGGGCTTTCATACCAATAACGACAACTAAGGTGCAATCCAAACCAAAACTTTAACTGGAAGGGTAATTATATGGTTGCGATCACTTTTTTCCCCCCAAAGCTGATGAACAATAATAATAAAATAATATGAATGAATCTGAACTTGAGCAATTAAAGTGGGTAATCACAAAACCGCAGCACATATGTTTTGTTGATGTGGTTTTGTTGGATGTGGAATAGATTTAATTGTTGGTTATCCTTTTTGATATAAATAGCCTTAAAAACTTGGTACTAGAGACTAGATCAAGTCCCTTCTGTTCTTTACTAACATTTGGACTCTTAAAACTCTAGATTAACAGAATTCAAAACAGGTAGTTAGTCTACTCTATTAAGTCTAGATTTGAGTACATGAAACACAAAAATTAGACTAACACAAATCTAAAAGAATCTCAGAAATGTAGGCATATCTGTACCAATTCGTAGTAAGCATCCTGTTATACACACATACATACTGCTAGAAAAACAACAACAGTGTAAACCATAACTGGTTTGAGATCCAAAGTCTCAGCCATCATTACTAGACTCTGAAAGTGAGCACAGAAATGTTGTCAGGTCCAGTATTAGAGCTAGAGGCCTTACTGTAAAAGCTTATTTAGTCTGAATGTCAAAAATGAGACTGATGAGGGATGGGTGGCGTAGTTCCCTCCCCTAGCCCGAAACGTAAGGCTTGAGGACAATCCAGAAACCACTTCTGGACCAGCAGTTCTCCCACATGGACAATTACCTATGAGAAGTATTATTTATCAACAATATAAAAGCGAATTAAAAAAATGAAATGAACCGTTTTCCCTGTTTTTATGCTTCCTTTCCAATCATACAGACATGTTAGTTCACATTTAGCTGACACTATATTCCCAAAGCAACCTTTATGACAAGCTCAAATACATTTTGCAGCATCTACGCAGAAGAAACAAAAAATGACCCTTTGGCCTGTCTGTGTAAAATGGAGGTATCTAGCCGTTTAGTGTCATCTAGTGGTAAGATGATGCAGCTCGATTCGTAAACAGCAAAACAACAGAAACATGTTGGCATATTTATTTCAGAGTCCATTATCCGACAGTCCGTTTAGCAGCATAAGGAAGGTCTTGAGGTATTTCTATATTCATTTCACAAACGCATTCATTCACATAGAAATATCCAGTATACAAAACACGGACACACATACATACATGTAGATACGTCCCCCTACAGTGAACTTCCACCATCCTGTGCATAAAGTCTGTGGCAAATGCATGGCAGTAAGCCTGTGCTTCTGGAGGAGTTTAAGGCAGACTCCCTCAGTGAAGAAGCTTTGGCTGTAGGGAGAAAAGAAGAGCAGATGGTCAGGAAAAGGATCTAAATTCAGAGCTGAGACTCAACCACTGTGCTGAATTAAACCTTGATGATTCATCTTAACAGACTATCAATCTGTGGCTTCCTTTACTTGTTGTTCTATCTAACACTGTGTATTTTTATCTTTGAAGTGTTCAAAAAGTAAGCTTTGCCAGATTTCTGCAATAACTGATGCATTTTCAAGAGGATTATATGTCTACCAAGAGCGGCTTGAGCTTCCAGACCCTTACGCATCGGACCAGACCATTAACACATCATTTAAACACAAGCATTTAGAATACCAAGTATTTTTAGTACTGAAGTGTTTTATGCCTCAAGAAATCAACAGTGCTGTAAATGATGTGCACTCACGTTAGATGACTCATATCATTAGCCTAATAGCCTGTAAAAGCCTTTTAATTTGGGTAGTTAAAAAATAAATTAAAAATCAACAAATATTCATAGAAGTACTAAGGAAGAAAAATAATTAGACTTTGTAAAGGAAAATGCAGTTTGTACTGTGGCTATCATTTCTTCAGTTTTTCACTGCAGGCTCAAAAATTATGGTAATATAGAAAGGGAAGAGATTTTTAACATAAAAGACTATAACATTTTTAAAGTGTGTTTAAAAGTTTTCAATACATTTAGAATCAATAAATTAGGAATACTTCACCCAAAAATGTATGCATTTCTTTCTTACACTGAACACAAAAGAAGATATTTGAAGAATTTTGAAAAACCAAACGGTTAGCCACAGAACCACACAGAAATATTCTGGAACTCACATAGGTTTTGAATGACAGGAGTAAAATATAATAAAAAATGAAATAAAATACAGATATTAGATTAAAAGAATGTATACAAAAAACTGCCTTGAAAACTGACTGAAACAAATATGTTTAATAAGTATTCAAATGTCTGGAAATAAGAAAATAGATATATAAAATACAATATTTAACTATAATATGCACACAACAAAAATGACTTAAGCTTAAGCTAAACTTAAATTGAGAAAATTGTAAACGCAAAATATGAATAAATACTATAGTGTTTAAAAACTAAAATTTTTTCCTGTCATATTTAGTGTCGTCTTTTAAGACAAAGGACCCCAATGACATGAGAGAGATGCTTTTATAACATTAGATTTCATTTTAATGATTAATTAAATTAGGTTCTTGTGAGCTATTAAACACTGAAGAAAAATTTAAGATGAATAAGAAAAAAAAAAAAGCACTGAATGTACCTTTAGTGAAACTACTGATAAATGTGTTAAACATACCTTCTGTGCACCTAGTTTCTTTGGCAGACTGTGGGAGGTTGATGCTGGTCTGCCATCCCCCCCCCAGGACACCAGGCTGGAGTGAGTTTGGGAGAAAGAGGAGAGGATATTGGTTTTAGGGCTACATGAATGGTTTTTGGGGGGAGTGGCGTCGCAGGTCTTGCGTTTCCTGCCAGGCGCTTTATGCTCGTACCCAACAGCCCTTTGATTGAGCCCTGAGCCCCCTCCCTTATCAGACTCTGGGGAGGGAGAGGGGGAGACGTGGGTGGGGCTTTGTTTAATCAGACCCTTCATTTCAGGTGGGTGTTTTCTGCTGCCAAGTGAGTGTGCGCCATTAAATGGTGAAGAAATCATAGTTCTGTTCAAGGAGGACTGCCGATCTTTGTGGTGGGGGAGAAAGAGGATTTTGGACTGCCCAGGCATGTCCTTGTCCTCTTTGAGAGATTTACGGCGCTTGCTGGCTGAGGGACTCTCCTGACGCTCCCTGAAACCCGCTTGCAAAGCCTGTTTGCTGGTCCGACCCGCAGGTTTACGGGGCCGGGCGAGGCCTGAGGTCGTCTGGGCTTTCGGTGGTAGTTTGGAGGCGACTGTTAGGTTAGCGGGCTCTGATTGTCCTGAGGTGCTTGTCCTGAGAGTAGAGGTGCTGCGGATGGGTACTGAGCTGCGTGTGGCATCATGGGAATTGTAGGGGTTTGTGGTGTTTAGGGGTTGATGGGAGCATAGTTCTGACACCTGAGGGATTTTCCTGCAGACATAAGGCAAAAGAAAAGAAAAAAAAATATATAAATTTAAAAACAACCTATTTTGTAATTACAAAAATTAAAGCAAATAAATTCATATAAAAATAAAAAATTATTATTAGCATTTAATAATAGCGCCAGATTATTATTTTTTTATATCCATAATGTATTTTTTTTAAACAGTTTATTATGCTGATAATGCATTTGCAATGAAAACAACTAAAATGTTAAAAGAAGAATTAAAGCACAAACATTAGATGGAATAAGCTGAAGTAATACAATTAAATAAAACTTAAAAAAAATCTATATAGAAATTTAATAAGCTTATTACTAAAACTTGACACCGGACCAAAAAACATTCATAAGGATTAATTTTTTCATCTATACAGCTGATGACAGCTGAGTAAACACGCTTTCTGTTGATGCATGGTTTGTTAGGATAGGATAATATTATTTGTCTGAGATATAACTATTTGAAAATCTGGAATCTGGAGAAATATTGAGAAAATTGCCTTTAAAGTTCAAATTAAGCTCTTTGAAATGCATACTACTAATACAAAAATTACAATTTTATATATTTACAGGAAATGTAAAAAATATCTTCACGGAACATGATCTTTAATATCCTGAAGATGTTTGGCATGAACTATACAAAGTATTTTTGGCTACTGCCACAGATATACCCATGCTACTTAAGACTAAAGTACTAAAATATTAAGTATTCTTTTACTTTTTTCAATAAAATTACATAATAAATAATGAAAATACAAGTAGAAGGAGATTTAATAGTGCTCTCAGACTTTTAGACCTAAATGTATTCCATGAATGCAATCAGCTAAACAGAATATAAGCTTAGTCAATGTCACAAACTCATCATAAGATTAATGTAAAATATCTTACTTCCATAGATAAGTGCTGAGGTGCTGCTCCATCATAACACTGAAAGCTGACCGCAGGTGGAGCAACCTTCGGTCAAACGCTAACACACTACGGCCAAGAACACGTGCCCCAAAGGTGCAAAACTGGGAAGAACATAAGAGAGGAGACAAACATGGGTTCATTTCACTCTAAATGGAATGTTACTAGATGAAACTAGATTTTTTTGTTGAATATAATCTTACATCGAGATTTTTGGGGATTTTGAACACTTCTGCTTAAATTTTGATATGAAGAAAAATACTTACACCCAGGGGTTTAGGGTGCAAGGTGCTTGCTGGTAAATGAGCAAAGTCCTCGCGGTTCTCCCCGTCACTCTCCTCGCTGGAGAGGTCAGCTGAGAGAGACTCCACCTGCGGCTCCTCAGAGCACATCACCTCCTGCTTCATCTCCGTAACACCCTCTGATAAATTCATAGACCTGTAAACACACAAATTCAGATAAACGTCCTGTCCAAGTATCAGATAAACTTGAAAGCTTCACTCTTCATCATTTAAAGGGAAAGATCACCCAAAAATTAAAATTCTGACATAGACAGCAATGCAACTGAAACATTCAAGGCCCAGAAATGTTCAACTGTAATTTTATGAAGCTATGAAAATACTTTTTTGAACAATTCGTCTCCTATGTGTCATCCTAGAGGCATTTTGGAGAGTACCACACAAGTAAACAGCGTATGCTGTTCTGGATCAGCTGCGTCACACAGTTGTTGTTGTTCTGTGCATGAAAAATATTCTTGTAGCTTCATAAAATTGCAGTTGAACCACTGATGTCACATGGAGTATTTTACAGATCTTCTCCACGCATTTCTAGATGTTGTTAATTACATTGCTGTCTATAGGAGGGTCAGAGTGCTCCCAGATTTCATCAAAAATATCTTAATTTGTGTTCCGAAGATGAGGTCTTACAGGTGTGGAACAACATGAGGGTGAGTAATGATACAATTTTTATTTTTATTATCCCTTTAAGTTTGGATGTATTGACAGAATTTAGATTTTTGGGTAAACTATCATTTAAAATCACTGAATGCAGAACTATAGACCTGAGAATAGAAGAGTTAGTTATTTGGCATTTGTAGTGCAAAGGCCCAATCTGAGACACAGTAGTCTCATGGTGGGCAGAGCCTTTATCAGGAACCTCTGTGGGCAAAGGGGGGCGCTCTCGAGGCTTTGAGCTCATCTTCAGCTCCATTACAAGCTGGTCAAAAGGTTTCTGCCTCCCTACCACTTGCCGACGCTGATGGATGGAATGAATCTGCAGCAAGAAATACCAGCAAGAGATTAACGCTTCAGTCCAAAATCGCTTCATTTTCTTTTTATTGCTGGTGTACTTATTTCTCTATATTAAATATATACCCACATTACAGGTCAGCAGTCTGGTGCACAGTTTCTTTCTCTCAGGATCCATTACACCACAGTGCTTGTCCAAGTCACATTCTTTTTCTGAAACAAGCAAATTGGTTTTAACAAGATAAAACATTTGAAAAACACTAGATACGTATAATCAAAATGTTTAGGGATGCACGATCATGATTTTTCATGGCCGATTCTGATATAGATTTTCTATAAGCAAATTGTCTGATTCCAATACACAAAATATATATATATATATATATATATATTTTTTTTTTTTTATATATAAAACTTGTTTAGTGCAATGAGCTAAATATGCTACACCAGGTGGTGTTTAAAATCAAATTAAGTCCATGTAATTTTAAGGTCCTGTACATTACTGACATTTACTTCAGGCTTTTCAAAAGTGCACCCAAGTTCTTCTTTACAAAAAAAGCATTTCAGCAATTAGTCTGTTTCGATTCTCATCCAACACGTAATAAGCTGCGCTAAACAACCGTTCACTGTCTACGTCTGCGCAGGGCATGCACAGATACGAGCCGAGAAAGCGGCTTCTCAGTATCTTTTTTTTCTGTTTGTTGTGCACAAATTACATGTTCGCCAAAAGACCAAAAAAAAACACTATTTTTAAAATAGCTATTTACAAAAATGTTTATGTAGATTTAAAAAAAATAATTTAAAAAAGTCTATTCTAAAAAAATTCTGAAAAAAATATAATGGTCTCCAAAAAAAAAAACACACTGTTTTCAGTGTCGATAATAATAAAGGTTTCTTGAGCCACAAATTGCTGAATACTGGAGTAATGGCTGATAAAAATTCTAATCGAAATGGAGTTCTTTAAACTGATTGATTTAAATGCACCATTTGAAGAAATTTACAAGACTAAAACTAATGACACACTCTTAAAAGCCCAATCCCAATTCTACCCCTTACCCCTACACTTACCCCTACCCCTCCGTTTGGTGCGTTCACGTGTAGGGGTAGGGCTGTCTCAATTCTCTTTTGATTGGAGGGGTAGGGGGAAGGGGAAGGGCTAGATAGCCCTCGAAACAAAGATTTTTCGGGACCTCACTTCAAACGAAGGGCTAAGAGAAATTTCCGGCATGGCTGCTCACTCAAGCAAGCTGACCCATAAATGTAAGTAATCTTTGCCATTAATAAGGATTTTTATGACAATTTTTCATTACATGTATATTACCATCGGTCTTGTGTTTACGTTGTGAACATGTAAATGAACAGTGCTTACATCAGCGCATGTCCTCTGACGTAACGATAGGAGCTAGTGACAATGGATGATGACGTATAACAGTGTAGTAGTGGTGTCCCATTTCTTAGGGGGAAATTTTTAACCCTTCCCCTTCCCACTTGATTTCAAGGGGCAAGGGGAAGGGGGAAGGGGCAAGGGTTAGGCAAAGGGGTAGAAAATAGAATTGGGCCTTAATAGTCAAATAAAATATGGATTTAAAATGAATTTTAAGATTCATTTTAGACTGTGAGCAAAATCATGAATATTTGAAGCACCATCCATGTTGATGTACAATATGTCTAAAATAACAAAAAAAACTCATAGACGAGAAGATTTTTTGTTGCCCACCTATGAGTTGTATCAGAGACTTACTAAGGACTTTCTTGTACGTTCTGCTGTATGTTCTTGGTCCGTGTGGGTGAGTGTGTGAATCCAAACTTTTCTGTATTGGTTTCTCGACTGATGGGGCTGCTTTTTTTGGTGGTGCGGGCAAATGTAGAGGTGATGGAGGGGTTTCACGAGAAACTTTATCCACCTGCCGAAGACTGGAAAATAGCACTTGAATGAAATTACCCTGGAATAAACAGTAGACGCATAAGAGCAAGTTTAACTGCACTTCCTCCTCACCTGCTTCCTTCACGCTGTGGCTTGGAAAGTCCCTGGTGAGGGGAATGAGGTGGTGGGACTCGTGGGGGTCCAGCCCCCTGGTGCCTGCTGTCTTGAACCTCACAAAGGCTTCCATGTTGGGGAGGGGGTCTCCCCTGTTGGGGTCGGTCAGGAGAGCAGTTGGATGGTGTAGCATGGAGCTCGCTGAAGAGGCCGTGACGACGCTCACAATGCTTCTCAAATGCCTGTGGCTTCACCACCTGCCCACAGTGGCTACACACCACCAGGAAGAAGTCATCATGTGCTGGGCAATGGCCATATATCGACATGTCTGTGGGGGCAAGAAAAATACTTGTTTGTGTGGCAAGGGTTCACTCTGAATGTAAGATAAGATAGGTTCATTCATAATCATAGCAATCAGTCAATTAAAAGCCTAACAAACGCTTCCTCACCCTCTTTCTTAAGAGTCATGGTTTCCATTCGTTTCTTCACATTTTTGCTGCACTCTTCCAGAGAGGACCCTAAAAGAGGCAGTGAAACAAACAGCCCATTAAAACAGGAAATGAAGCACTAAGCAAAGTGAATTCACACCGACACTCATTTCAAGCATCTATTTATATTACAAAAGATAACTGCGATTCATTTTGTAATTCCAAACTTCTTTAGAACCGTTTGTTCTTTAATAGAATAAGGTGTGAATTAACTTGGTTAGCTTTTATTCTGAAGTTATGAAAATGACAGACAAATAGATACTATTATGTCTATCATTTTAAAATAACACAGGCGAGAACAAATTAATCGTAAGCAATGCATTAACTCAGTTGACTGAGTCAGATCAGCAGCTAGTAGGTGTGAAATGAAACCGCATTTGTGAGTAGGCCGGAAAAAAATTGGTTGCCAAAAAGAAAGTTTAGTGAATTTTAACCACAAATGTGACGGCTGCTTGCATGCTGTTTGCCTATATCTTTTCCAGCATATCTGCATTATTTAGGTATAATTTTCATTTCTTGGTGAACTATTGAACTCCAAGGGTGGGCTGTACAACTGTGAAGGTGGTTGAGGTGAAACAATTCCTGTATACTCTTGAAATTTATTTGAGGCCCCATAGTTGGCCCCAGTTGAGAACTGCTTTAGACAGCCCATCAAATGTCAAAGCCTAATGTTCTCATTTCTGAGAACCACAGCTCACTGCATTCATTAATATGGGTCATTTCCTGTATTACATCAACCACATACACCAGATGTGAAATTATAATCATCCGTTGATAAGACCAAGTCAATGTGCTATATACATAGATGCAATATTAAAAAAAAGTAAAAGCAAGGGGAGTTTGATGTGAAAATGCCTCTGAATTGTTGGCTATTGCTTTTGGAAATATCAGCCTAGCGTTTCATAATACTGTCACCTCATGATTATCTGATAATAATGAGATGTTCTCGCGGCGAACAGAGCAATTATGAGCCCGTGGGTGTGTAAAGAGGTTTATTTATCTTGATAGTTGTGTGGCCAGAGACTCGTCTCCACCTTCACTTCCCGTCGAGCTGGCTGTCAGATCACTTAAGATGACAAACTGAGTCGTATTTTTGGGCTTTAAAACCCTAACCAACACGACAGCGAGCAGTAATGAGCTCATGCACATTATAAGCTCATTTTTAAGACTCTACATGTTAGTAAAGCGAATTTTCATCGGCTAAAAGGAGCGCTAGGACCTGGGAGATTTTCCAAAAGTACAGCGTGTGGGATTTCAACCCATGCGGCGCTAGGACCCGGCGGGGCCTTTGTTTGGGTCGTGGTGCCGGGGTTTGCTCTCTTTAAACAAATCCATTTCCTGTGCTCGCTCGACCCGATAACAACCAAAAGTACCGAGAGCCCCACATGATTTTACTCACCCTCCGGCGTGGATACGTTCGCTCTGTCAATCCACGCGGTCCAGCTTTGCTCTACAAAGTCAACGATGGAAATCCGCCGATCTAAGGCAGCCATTACCGATTTAGCGCGTGCACGGTCCGCCACCATCACGACGGGAGCGCATTGCGACGTCATCCTGCGCGCTCACGACGGATTATCTTCTAGCGATGGGAGGTCCGACTCAGTTCTGCGAGTCGGTTCTTTTAAAATGTTCGTGAAAAGAACCGGCTCACCCAAACAGATTAAATAAATAAATGAATAAAAACATACATAAACACAACATTTTCGAACTTAAAATCCGTATGCATGTTAAAATAACGTTTTTGCATGTACTATCTTGCCTAGTAACCTCCATTTGTCAAATTCTGGCTTCACTCCAAACAGAAGAAGAAAGAATCGAGACGCCATCTAACCAATCGTCAGTCTGTGAACGGATTCAACGATTCATTGAAAAGATCCGACTCAAAAGAACAATTACTTCATGAATTGAACATAGCTTCGAGCTCGTGTCCGTGCGCTTGAAATGCTGGAAATACCCATATAGGAATTTGATTACATCATAATCTGTAAACTCTGTACCCAACCAGCAAAAAGAAGATACAGGTTGTCTTAATAAAAACATCCGCACAACGCGCCAGCAACAGTTGATGTTCAGAATAGCAGGCTGATGCTATGAACATTAGAATATTAAAGAGGTTATTATCATTTCTGCTAAGAATATGCCTGTTTTACAGCCTATTTAAGTAAATTAGAATTAGAAATTAATTTTCATGTCTTTTACCAATTCGAAATTAGAAGAACACATGGGCCAAAGGACAATGAGACGCAAAATAAAACAAAGCATGATTATTTATTTAAAACAAAACAGTCAATCCATTTTTTTAATCATCAGTCATGCCTCATATAAATGTAAACATTTCTTAAATATACGCTAAGTTATAAAGGCACACAGTTCATATAAAGCCATTTTAACCACAAGAAGCAGAGTGGAAAGGTTAGCGGAGATGATATTTTATAAAGCCAAAACTAACTAAACACAACAGCATCCGAGAACATCAGAACAGCAAACTCGATTTAAATCTAATTTAAAAAAATTACACATCAGTGAATAAGAGTTATTCAGTACATTTTGTTCATGTAACAAATTCAAATGCCGTTACAAACATGAGCGTAACCGTAAAGAGATTACACTTTTTAATGATGCACTTTACTTCATACCAACAGTTTATCTGCTAAGGTGCTCTTGTACCTTTTCTAGCATACAGCTTTGCTGTAGTGTGTAAAATGCAGATCTCGATTTGACCATAAATGAATATAATGGAAATATTCTATAAATGACCTTTGGTGGATTTGTAACATAGGTCAAGTCAGGTAAATTCATAACATCAGTCGAGGTGCTATGTAGCACCACTTTGACCCTGAAACAACACCTGCTTGATGAATGTGGATGTGTCCTGCTGTTTAACTATGACTGTCCTGCTCCCGCTTGTTGATTGGGTGAAACGTGCAATGGCGTCTCCTTGTAAAGAAACCAGCAATTTCCTCCCCACAGGATAAGGTTGAGGAATCCAGTGATCTATAAAGATTAATTCAATTAACATTAAATAAATCCCAAGGAGGCTTAGCTGTAAAATATGTGGGGGAAAAACATAAAATCACAAATAATTCTATTAAATTATCTATGATGTCATAGGTCTAGTATTTTCTTATATTAAGGTGACCAGATGTGCCACTTCCCAAGGAGAATATATAGAATCTAGCTATAGAGCAGTAATCGCTCTCGCAGTACTTTGATGTCATGCAACGATCAATTGGAGGAGCGCAAACAACCAACACCTGTTTATTTTAGGCAATTTGACAAACCGGTGCTGAACGTGTCCCCGGGAACGGCAGTGTCTGGTCACCCCATCATATACACTATAAACCTCTTACCACTGAGGAATTGAGGCGGCCCATTAAGGGGATGTGCCCGGCAGTGCAGTGGTTTTCAGTTTTTGTACAAATGTCATTTGTTAGAGACACAAGTGTATTTGGATGGGTTGAATATTTCACATCCGTGAGGCCTTTTCCCCATGCAGATGAACACACCAGCCAGAGAAAAGCAAAGATCCCAGTTAACAGCAGATCCTAAAGAGAGTAACACATGTATATTGAAATATATACCTATAATAAATCATCGTATTATTGTTCGAATAGGTTGGTTAGATGTTTGGAATAATTAAGATTCTTAATGTTCTTGTGTTTACCATGGCTGCATTTGGCTGAAACCGATTATCATCAATGTTAAAAAAACTGAAAGGTATGAATATCTTCTTTTAAAAGGATGGTGGATGTTTATTAGCTTACCCCCAGGGCATCCAAGATGTAGGTGACTTTGTTTCCTCAGCAGAACACAAACGAAAACTTTTAACTTTAACCGTGGCAGTCTGGTAGTCATTTAATGGAAGTGGATGGGCACCAAACCTTTAAAAGTAAAAAAAACATTCACAGACAAATCCAAATTACACCCTGCGGCTCGTGACGATACATTGATGTCTTAAGACACGAAACG
>JAUMHQ010000061.1:7787388-7806215 GCA_032361165.1 Enteromius paludinosus | reverse complement strand
TGGCGAGTTCCCATACTGTAACGTCTCCGTTCCCTCCTTCAGGGAACGTGGGTTACAATAGTAACCTAGACGTTTTCCTTTTTTAATGCAGCTTAAGCACTTGGTGCTACGTATTGTTTACATACAGTTGTTTTGGTTTGCATCAGTCCCAAATGATAATATTTTATATTGAATATAAAATTATGAAAATAATAATGAAATAATACAAATTTGATTCTTAATGCCCAAAAGGCATTGCTATTTTCTTCTATTAGTTAAACCCATACTTTTTTTCGTGGAAAAAATTGGTATTGTGATTCATGAAAAGCCTTTGTTTTCCATAAAAGATCTTTGTATTTTGTGTACTCTCTCCTGGAGGATCACAGTAAACCTCTGCTGTTTTTTTTTTAGGGCCGACTCTTGAACCTGAGCTGCTCAACAGTCCCCTCGTTTGTGCTATCAATCACAGCCACAACCCAGGTAATTTAACCTGCCATGATTTGGGCTTTATCTGAAATTGCCTCTGCATTCACAGATGACATTTTATCCAGTTATGTTAGTGGTTCTAAGTGCTGCTGCACAGCTGTATTATTATAATGCCCGATTTAACATCTCTAATCGCAGGCTGTTGTGCTCTTTATTTTAATGTTAGGCTTTGGCCCTGATAGAGCTGTATAATGCACCAGAAGGTCGCTACAAACAGGATGTCTACCTGCTTCCCAAGAAGATGGGTAAGAACCGATCACTACTGCAACTGAAATCAAACATTTATGTGCATTAACTGTACTAAATCATGTATGTGCATGTGTGTTTCAGATGAATATGTGGCCAGCTTGCACCTACCCAATTTCGATGCTCATCTTACAGAGCTGTCAGATGAACAGGCCAAATATATGGGCCTGAATAAGAATGGACCCTTTAAACCAAATTACTACAGGTATGAGAGGGGCTTTAAAACACCTCATATTGATAATAACGGATGGTACACATAGTACACATTTGAACTGTTATGTAGTGTGATAAAGAAAGTCTAATGTTCCTAATTTAGGACAGCTTCTCTTCAAATGCCCAAGAATAAAATATTTGGTTGTTTACTACCCTCTGCTGGTTGTCAACGAAAGATTCACAAAACCGATGAATTTGCTAATAATTTTTAACATATTAGTCTAGTTCAATTAAAACAATTCACAAGACAATAATTATAAAAAATTACTATTTCAAGAAGTTATTCATGCACACCAACCTGCCTTTATTTAATCAGAAATACAGTAAAAAAAACAGTAATATTATGAAATATTATTACAGTTAAAATAAACTGTTCTCTAATTTATTATATTTTAAAGGGTAGTTTATTCCTGGGATGACAACACTGAAAAAGAAACAGTTTTTATGAGTATTATTCATACCAGACTAAACAGTTATGACAAAAATAACATTTTTCTGTTGTTTTACAGATATTAGTGTAACTGGATGGATTTAGCCTTCATCAAAGATGGAGAGACCTGCATTAACCAGTGAAGCAAGAGATTTATTTTCTATTAATATACATTTCTTAAAACGAAACTTGATTTTACTGAATGTTATTCTTATTTAATAGTGTTACTAATGTCCAGTGACAAAATATAGGTTCATGTCACTTTTAGGCTTATGTGCATTGTTAGAATTCATGTATTATAGCAATTGTTTGTAAATCATCTTTTAACCTAAAATATGAAAAGGACCACTGTCTATGGCTCTAAAAATGTGCCAAATATTGGTTAGGGTTACTGATCAATTAAGATAATAATTATTACTACACTTTGTTTTTATGTGGTTATTCTATTTACCCAAGGTTATGCTACACTCAATCGTTCATGACCAAAAAAATTGTCTTTGTGGCTTTTTAATATTAAAATGTTAGGCTCAGCATTATATTCCTGAATTATCGTTCTTGCATAAAAAATATATATATAAAAGCTTTTTTTGAATGAATGTACTGTGTATGACTGCTAAAAGCTAGAGTGTTCTGGCAATATGATACACACCACTGTGTGCAGAATCTTCCGTGACCCGGCAGCACATGCTGCTAAATATAACCCGCTTGGGGGATTTTATGAATAGTGTCACCAATAGGGATTCTTTTCCCTTTCACGTTCTCACACACTTCCATCGTCTCTGTGGCCTTTTATGAATTCTTCTATAAAAGATAACGTAGACCATTATGTGTTATTTAGGCCAATCTTAGATGGAAAGGATTTTGGGATATTCTGTGAGAGTTTTGCAGAATCTTATGACCCCCAGCATACCCACACATAGCCAGCTAGACTCACGTAAAGCACACATATCTTGATCACCATCTGTAAGGGACTGCAAATATCTGAAGCAAATATCACTGTGAATGCTGTCATTTGAATATTTGCCTCATCTGCACTTTGTGATTTATCTTTGCATACATCATTTGTCAGATGTAATGTCATCCAATCCCTGCATTAAAGATCTTGCTGTCACAATATCCATTTTGACTCATATTTATGCTATTAATATAATTTTTTTAATCATGGTTTAGGAAGCGTATTATATTTTATGTTAACACTAATGCAACAATATTGCTCTTTACATAAGACTGGCAGCATGTAAAAGCAATCTGGGTGGAAAAATATTAGAAATTAAATTAAAATGTATAGCTAACGTTACAAGAAAGAAGTGAGCATCTGGTGGCTCAAAAAAAGAAAAGACTTCCTGAAGTTCTTGATTCCAGTTAAATGGCCTATTTTGAACTGTAGGCTAAAAAGACAACGGTTTAATCAAATAAACTTAAAAGCAGTTCAAATTAAAAAAAATGCCGAATATTAAAAATATATATACGTTATCGTTTCAAACGTCGCCTAGCCCCGCCCACCTGTTGCGGTTCTAAGAGTTCTATTTCTATATTTAGAGCGCGGGTGTTACCCTGCCGTATGTAGCCTACGAGTTCATCAGTGCGCGCCTGGAAACTTCAGGACTCAGTCAGTCTCTAAAAGTTACCGCCAGAGTCAAGAGAAGTCTAGTCCTTCTAGAAGCAACATGGGAGGTATAAAACTCTCAATGCCGCTCAGACCGAGTCAGTCCAGACGAAACAAACTCAGGCAACCTGAAGCAAAGCAGAGCTGAAGAGTCCGCTCTCTGAAGCGCTAGAAGAAACTCACAAGACCTGTAAGGGACTCTTTGAGTTAACATCGAAATCTTTTTTTATTTTTATATTTTTTATTATGTATTTCAGATATTTTATATATGCTGCATATTTTATATCCGAATTTAAAAATTATAACATAGCTATAAAGTAGACTTTTTGCTTATTCAGCAAGCTGTTACTTACAGACGACAGCCAGTAACATTTTATGTTTAATATATTTATTTATTCATAAGTATAATATATATTTAAGTAATTGTATTAATAATAATGGTTATTATAAAAGACTCAAGCTTATTTTTTTCCTTTTGTATCACAGGTGATATTTACCAAATCGATAATCAAGATGTCTAAGGGTGTGTCCATTGGCATTGATCTGGGAACCACTTACTCTTGTGTGGGGGTGTTCCAGCATGGCAAGGTGGAAATCATTGCTAACGATCAAGGGAACAGAACCACTCCGAGCTATGTTGCTTTCACAGACACAGAAAGACTCATTGGAGATGCTGCCAAGAACCAAGTCGCCATGAACCCCAGCAACACAATTTTTGATGCCAAACGACTGATTGGTAGGAAGTTCAATGATCCAGTGGTCCAGTCTGACATGAAGCTTTGGCCCTTCAAGGTCATCTCTGAAGACGGCAAACCCAAAGTTCAAGTTGAGTACAAAGGAGAGACAAAGACATTCTACCCTGAAGAGATCTCATCTATGGTCTTAGTCAAAATGAGAGAAATCGCCGAGGCCTACCTGGGTCAGAGGGTCAATAACGCTGTCATCACGGTCCCGGCGTACTTTAACGACTCTCAGAGGCAAGCGACCAAAGACGCAGGGGTCATCGCAGGATTGAACGTGCTGCGAATTATCAATGAACCCACAGCGGCTGCCATCGCCTACGGGCTGGACAAGGGCAGGAGAGGAGAGAGGAACGTCCTGATTTTCGACCTGGGAGGAGGCACCTTTGATGTCTCCATCCTGACGATTGAGGATGGGATCTTTGAAGTGAAAGCCACAGCAGGAGACACTCACCTGGGTGGAGAGGACTTCGACAACCGGATGGTCAATCACTTTGCAGAAGAATTTAAGAGGAAGCACAAGAAGGACATCAGTCAGAATAAGAGAGCAGTGCGAAGGCTTCGCACAGCCTGTGAAAGAGCTAAAAGGACCCTCTCATCTAGCACTCAGGCCAGCATCGAGATCGATTCCCTGTTTGAAGGCATTGATTTCTATACTTCCATCACAAGGGCTCGCTTTGAAGAGCTTAATGCTGAGCTCTTCAGAGGCACACTGGAACTAGTCGAGAAGGCTTTGAGAGATGCTAAAATGGACAAATCCCAGATCCACGATATTGTTCTAGTTGGCGGCTCCACCAGGATCCCCAAGATCCAGAAGCTTTTGCAGGATTTCTTCAACGGCAGGGAGCTCAACAAGAGCATCAACCCAGATGAGGCAGTGGCATATGGAGCAGCGGTGCAGGCCGCCATCCTGATGGGTGACACCTCGGAAAACGTTCAAGACTTGTTGCTTCTGGACGTGGCTCCTTTGTCCTTGGGTATCGAGACGGCAGGAGGAGTCATGACTGCTCTCATCAAACGCAACACCACCATCCCCACCAAGCAGATGCAGATCTTCTCCACATATTCTGATAACCAGCCCGGCGTCCTGATCCAGGTGTTTGAAGGTGAGAGGGCCATGACCAAAGATAACAATTTGCTCGGCAAGTTTGAGCTCACTGGTATCCCACCAGCGCCACGAGGCGTACCCCAAATCGAGGTGACCTTTGACATCGATGCCAATGGCATACTGAACGTATCGGCTGTAGACAAGAGCACAGGGAAGGAGAACAAAATCACCATCACCAATGACAAAGGTCGACTGAGCAAAGAGGAAATCGAGCGGATGGTGCAGGATGCGGAAAAGTACAAAGCTGAGGATGAGGTGCAGAGAGAGAAGATTGCAGCAAAGAACGCCCTGGAGTCTTACGCCTTCAACATGAAGAATAGCATTGAGGATGAAAAGCTGAATGGAAAGATTAGTGAAGAAGAAAAGAAGAAGGTCATTGATAAGTGCAAAGAGGTTATTACCTGGTTGGAGAACAATCAGCTGGCTGAAAAGGAAGAGTATGAGCACCAACAGAAGGAACTGGAAAGTGTGTGTAATCCAATTATCTCTCACCTCTATGAAGGAGGAGTTCCTCCCGCAGGTGGATGTGGATTCCAGGCCCAGCCTGAATCACAGGGTCCCACCATTGAAGAGGTGGATTAAAGAGGAGAAAACGTGTCTTACTAGTGCAATACTGTGCAGGCCTAACTTACTGTGATACTTCCAGATTTATAAGAGCTAAATTGTTTAATATCTTGTTTGTCAAATGTGCATGAATTTGAATGTTGTAAAACAACTGTCTTTCAGCTGTGTCAGCTGAGATATGAATTAATGGAGTGGAATAAATTAATATGCAATGTTTTATTATAATTTATTAGATGTATTTATCATTTATAAGAGTAACAAAATAAAGGCATATTTTAAATCATGAAAACCAATCCAATGATTTCTTTCTCTATTGAAGAAAGCAAAGTAGAAAATGCATGATGTTAAACCTGCTTTACTTTACTTGTACACTAGGTGACGTTGTAAGACAAACTAAAACTTATTTGGAATTTCATATTCACAACATAAATTCTTTCTGCGATTGTAAAACAACAACAAAAGACATTTATAACAAAAAAATGCTAAAAAACTTAAGTGTTCTATAATTTTCTATTAAAATGATATTTTCGGAAAAAATCTAAATCAATCTTATTATCAGTCATTAATATAATTTCCTATATATATATATAGTTACATATTATTTTTCCTGCACTTGATTGGACTCTTTTGATTTGCGTTTTTACTCGGTGGTTTTTACTTAACACTTAACATAAACAGAGTTGGGTGAGCTCCTAATAAACTATAATAACATTATTAGTATGCTCCGTCAGAAAAAAAAAAATCAAAGGATGCTAAAAAAATTATAAGGGCCGTCAGATTGTAGAAATATATCAAGATTGCTACAAATACACAGTTAATTAAATTAGGCTACGATGTAATGTGGAAATACATAGACTGTGAAAAGGGGTCCATAATCTGATAAACTGAAGCTTTCCCCTGTAGCCTACTAATCAAATTGAGCTCAGGTTCATACGTGATGCAGCGCTGTAAGGGTTACTGAGGCGCTGGAGCATCATCATCAACATCATCCTCCCATGGGCTGTGTCGTCTTCTGACTGTCACAAGAAGCAACAGATCTTTTCCAACAAACTGATAATAGCGTCTCATCCTTCGCCAACAAAAGATTTGGCCTCATAGAGATGTACAATCAGAGTTAAAATAGCAGACGTTATTCGGCATGGTTGCGCTTTTGTTTTTAACGTTGTGATTAAGGAATAATGCGCGCGCAGGTGACAGCCGGGTATGATATACAATTTCAGCGATAAGGTGACGAGAGTTTTGAAAGAAATTAAATGGAGAGTAATGTTTAGAGTAGTCTGACTCTTATTCGAAATAATCTGATTTTCTTTGTAAATGCAGTAAGAAATTCCTAAGCGCGCGTAAATGCCAATTCGGTCGTAATACGCGAACGGTTTTGCTAGTGTTTTGATGTTTACTATCGTGTCAAAGTGCCCATGAATGAGGAACAACGCAAGCATCCACCCATAGACTGAGAATCCAGGAGAGTTTCTCCGTTAACAGGTGGTTCTTCGCGCCTCTGATGGTCATGTTGACGGCGGAAACTCTCTACAGTTGTTCGACTTTCGTAACTGACGACAGCTGCGCAGGTTTAGAAAGCCAAGAGAGTTACTAGGTGAAAGCCTCTCTATCTAAATCTATGATCAGCTCGGTGTGTGTTTCGTCGTACCGCGGGCGCAAGTCAGGCAACAAACCTCCTTCCAAATCATGTCTGAAGGAAGAGATGGCCAGAGGCGAAAACTCGGAGAAAATCATCATCAACGTCGGTGGCACGCGCCACGAAACCTACAGGAGCACCCTTAGGACCATACCGGGCACGAGACTGGCCTGGCTTGCCGAGACGGACCACCAGGTGAACCCGGATTCAGACACGGGACAGACGCCCAGCGCTAGCGCCAGCGAGTTCTTTTTTGACCGACACCCGGGCATATTTGGCTATGTGCTGAACTACTACAGGACCGGTAAGCTGCACTGCCCGGCTGATGTATGCGGCCCTCTGTTCGAGGAGGAGTTGGCGTTTTGGGGCATCGATGAGACCGACGTGGAGCCCTGTTGCTGGATGACCTACCGCCAGCACAGGGACGCAGAAGAGGCGCTGGAGATATTCGAGCCGCCAGATCCGGACGACGCGGAGGATGACCAGGACATGCCCAGACGCTTCGGCATTGAGGACAGCCCTGGCCGCTCCAGGGGATGCTGCGAAGTTTGGCAACCAAAATTATGGGCGCTTTTTGAAGATCCATATTCTTCTCGTGCAGCTCGGGTAAGACAATGCACATGACACGAATAACGAGGGAAAATAAGAACTTTATGTTTTCTTTTTTAATAAATGGCCGAGGAGGAGATTCATAACCTTTATCAGAGTGCAGGCAAAAAAATCACGTAAGCAGTTTTATTTCTGTTTATTGTATCAATAAAGGCTATACATCATAGCCTACCATGTGGTTAGGTTCTCTTTTTGTTCTGTAAAAAAACATATTGGTGTTTTAAAGAATTCAAAAGCCAGAACAATTATTTAAAGAACCTATAATGAAACTTTCATATCTGTTTCAATATTCCAAAAACGGTTCTTTATACAAAAAGGTAGTTAAGATGTCAAAATGAACCCGAATTATGTTAATTCTCGGGTGTCACAATTTTAAGGATTATTAGTAGTAGTAATAGTAGTATTTTTAATGAGAGAAACAAAATGTGAAATAAGCCTACATACTTAAATATCATGTTTGGTCATTAAAAGTCAATCATTGAAATAGTTTGCAGTGAACTGAAAATCAATTTAATGTTCAGTAAAATATTGTTGAATACAGTTGCAAAGGTCAAGACCTCTGAGGCTGGACAGGCATTTATTTATATTTGTTTAAAAGAACGGTTGTAAAGAAGGGTTCACCAAAAGTTATTTTATAGTTATAGTGGTTCTTGCTTGACAGATTAGTTTTGTTTTAGTTAGCCTAATAGTTTTATTTAACATATCTATTAGTTCCCCCAACCTTCATTCTGGGAAAGTACCCTTTCAAAAGGTCAACATTTGTTCTTTTTTACTGCTATAAGATGCACATAAGTACCTTAAAGGTAAACATTAGTACCTAAAGTGTATTTTGTACTTTTTTTTACTTTTCTGAGAGGTGTGATTAATTAATGTTAAGTTAATGCATGCCCACAGGTGTTGTATTATGGCCATTAGAGCTTTCAGTCTTTACTACCAGTCAGTAAATCAGCTTTAAACTAATGTCATGATCATCCTTGCTCTGTGGTTACCACTGGAAACACAACCAGCTCCAACTGTTTATTGAACTGCACCTGTCTCACACAGTGGCAAACATGCACTCACCCAGATGCCACCTGCTCCAGTGTTAATGTGTCACACTCTGATGTCAGACGTGTGAAATTCTTTCTTCCTGTGATGGATGAATGTCACTCACAGAACTTTCTGAGATGCCTCAGAGACAGAATGATTTATGTTGAATTAAAACTTGCTTTAACCCAGTCTAGAGGATGTGTATTGTGTCTGAGTGATCTGTAGAATTATTTGAGACCTAGTTTCAGGCAAGGTTCAATCTGTTTGTGTAAAAGAGAACAAAAAGAGTAAGAGAGCATAGTATAAGGCTTTTAAAAGGTCTGTATGTCATTTTGAAGTCCGTCAACTCATGATGGGCAGGAGCGACTTTTAGCAGGTAATACTGTGACGCTATTAGAATAATAAGTGTTTCATAACCACTCATAGTCCTTTAACCTCTTTTCACATTAGACATTCATGAATTGCTCACCAGTGCATTTACTTGATCAAAAATACAGTAGTATTGTAAAATATTAGAGGTTAAAACAACAGTTTTTTATGTTAATACACTGTATGTTTATACGTAATTGTCTCTGATGATAAATCTGAATTTTCAGGAGCCGTATGTGTCGCATGATCATTCAGAAATCATGCTAAAGTGATTTTGTGCTCAAGAAACATGTGCTCATGATAAACATTTTTATATTCTTTGATCAAGAAAGTTCAAAAGAATGGCATTTAGCCTGTTTGAAATAGAAATCTTTTGTAACATACAGTATCAAGAAATTAAGGCATAATACCGTATACATTATTTAATGTCTTTGAGGAATAAAAGTACATTAATTTCTTACTCCAACAACCCAGGGATTTTGTTATCACACCTATTTTGTGAGTGAGTGCATTTGAGCTAATCGTATCTTTCATATCTGTGTTTCGAAGCACATTTCAAGGTTGGATTCAGTTGTAATTACATCACAAGCAAGAGCACCCTTGGCAGGGCGTACGGTCTCAGCTGTAACGAGCTGTTTAAATCCGTAATGTGAAAGCTTTTTATTGTAGGGCTAAATCTCTGTTACAGTATTGAACCCTGGATGTTTGGCTACTTTATTTAGACCAGGAAATCAATTTCTTTCCTTTGAGAAATTTAGAGGTGATTAATTGCTTTAGTTGCTTGGCACAGAGGTCACTTCAAAAAAACAATGCTGTCATACAATGTGTTCCTTTCCTTCAGGGTGCAAAACAGACATCGGGTTTCATTGATATGCAGTGTGTTCGTCACAGCTGAGCTGCTTTGATTGTTAACATCTACACAAAGCTGAGCCATTGCCTTGAAGTCCATCATTTCTTCATCATTATTAAGCTAGCTGTTTGTTTTCCTAATTAATTTAGATGATTTCTAGCATACAGGCCTGGCAGACTA
Organism: Enteromius paludinosus; assembly: GCA_032361165.1. Classification (NCBI taxonomy): domain Eukaryota; kingdom Metazoa; phylum Chordata; class Actinopteri; order Cypriniformes; family Cyprinidae; genus Enteromius; species Enteromius paludinosus. The sequence goes on along the minus strand of JAUMHQ010000061.1, from coordinate 7,796,170 downwards.
AATGGGAATGAAAGAAAACAAGTAATGAGGGAGAAAGAGGTGAAACAGATCAGCTACACCTTCTTAAGAATAAATCTTTCAGAGCAAACAAGATGTCATTATCTTCCAATTGCTCAGAAATGACAAGGAGCAAATGGCTGGGCTTCTTGGACCCTGCTATTCTTCTGCTCTCTCAATTATCTCTGCCTAGAGAGCATTATGGGCTGCAGGGCTCATGTTACCATATACTGACGGCTGCTCAGGCCAGCTAATACAGTTAGAAAGGAATAAAAGCCATCTGGGCTTTTATTAATCACAGGTTTCAAATGAGGTTAAAACATGGTAACATGTGTAAGCCCTTCCTCATAATTACAGCATTACATTCTCACCGTCATGGTAATTAATCACTCACCGGGTAATTGGCCTAGGGCAGACACTGTCTGGATGTGTCGTGCTAGGCATTCTGGTAGTATGATTTTTAATGGTTGTGTGCTATTAAAAAACATTTTAAAGGGGCTCTAGTGAAGAAAATATGGACTGAACTAGGTTTGCAAGATTTAAGAACTTTGACGAACAATGTGGTATATGTAATACTACTATTACTACTACTACTACTAATAATAATTGTTTTATTTTACAAATACATTTTTTTATGGGTGACATGTTATCATCCTGATAAAAATCATGCAAAAAATCTGTGACAGCAATTTCTTATAGGTATACAAAAGCTTTGTATCTTTCATATGAAATACACATGGAGCCGGATTTACTGCTTACTTATGGTGCTCTGATCATAGAGCTGTTCTTCACTGTGCAACATGCATATATAATCATTCTTTAATTTCATAATTGTGTTAAGCTAAATCGAATTTATGTCGATTAATAACCCTACTGACCCTTCATGACATGAGGGTGTTGCTTAGAGACTCCGCAGTGAGCTCAGGGGTGAACTGCTGTACGAATCACAATTGTGCTGAGAACAACACCACTTTCGCTTTTGTGATATTACTCAATGTATCTGTTCTGAAATGGCATAAATGGGATATCATTTCTTTTATATTTCAACCTGTTTCGAGGTACATTCAACATTTTCATATTTAAGTAAAATACATAAAAATCACAATGTTGCTCTAATTTATACCACCAACAAAATCATAGTGAATGTTTATTGCTCAGCTGTTATGCGTATTGTAAATCGCTCAGCCATAATGCAGTGCACGTGGCTTTGAAAAAATATTGAGAACTATTCTCTGATTTAATTGAATAGCAAATTCAGTCTCTAAGCACCTTAATAATGTTTACACAAGTTTGTCTGCTGTTAAGAATAATGTAAAACATGCATGCCTTGTTCTGTCGAAGATCTAAATTTATACAGGCATAAATAAATTGCCTCTAACTAAATGTGAGTCATTACAATAACTGTATTTTATTTTCTGTATAACATAACACAGTTGATATGATTGAATTTCTCTAGATTCTGAACACTTCACTGAACTTGAGAAATGACTAAGAATGAATTGTGCGCAAATGATTCTCTTGCTTCTCAAATTACCAGTTCTTCTGTTGTGGTTTGGTTGATTTTACATCTCTCTCTCTCTCTATCTCTATCATACACACACACATTGTGCAAGTGAAAAGGTATTGTTTCTTTGTCTTGATTGATTGTTTGGGTGGGGGTTATGGCTTAAAATGATTTATCATTACAAATTATATTGTTAATGTTTTTCAAAATTTTATATAGTTTGGTGGAAATAATGTATAACCTGTTATTTTGCTCATCCACAACTATCTAAAAACCAGGTAATTATTCAATATATACATATTTTTTATTTTATGATGTTTTTCCTTTCCTACAAATAGTGTATTTAAGGAACATAATCCATAGTATTTTTCTTGCTAGTTTCTGAGAACCTGCAGCCTGCCAGAATCACAAATCGTTCATTAAAAATGATTAATATATGACAGGTACAGTACAGTCACCCATTCACCCTTCTGTGTATGGATGCAGAGAGTTAGAATAAGTATTAGCAGATAGAAACTTACACACTGAAAAGTCACTGCAGTTTTTGGCAAAGTGATGGATTTCCCTGTGTTTATTGTAATTCACGTGAAATCATGTGAACTGTGTGTTCGAAAACAAGAAATCAAGTCATAAGAGAGGTTGTAAATATGACCTGACACTGCGCACATTTAAACAGAAGACTCAAACGCATATTCATTGCTTTATGTATCTTTCTAATAAAACTCACACCAAATTTATACCTTCACAAGTTGGTCCAGGAATGCAGGGTGCTCTGCAGTCTGAGCCTTATATGAGCACAATGACAGTGTGTGAATAATGGACTAATGTCTCCAGCACTTTTGTTGTTCTGTGGAAACAAAGTATGGACAGGATGGCTTTTACTGTTTAGAAGTGGTGTAAACCATTTGGCGTTTAGATAAACCAAAATGCAGATATCCTTCATAGACTGAACTCGCTCACAGACCTATACTCCCAGCTGCTGCTGTGACACATTTTTCTAACAAGAGAATTAGGATCAAAACTATTTCAAGCAACTTTGTAATGTAACATTAACTTTGCAGCCCATTTTATCGGCATAATAAGTTAATAAGAAAAGGGTTGGTGACATCAGTAGAAAAAGAAATGTACTAGTGGAGCAAGTTATTAGATTCTAATGAAAGATTGCGGATGCAAAGCTTATTTGTTCTTTGTAATAATGCACACTGATGAATCATTCAGAACAGTGGCGAGGCTAAGGGCCAGGGTGGCAGTCGCCCACTCAGATCGAAGGCTGGGCCAAGCAATCAAATCAGATCAAATGTTTTGTTGTTGGTTTTTCTTGTGGGAAAGGAAAAATATGCTGCACACATGACAATAAGAAGAAAAACGTAATGTCCTGCTGGATGAGCACTGATCTTCAAGTTGTGAACTTCATTTCTATTGTAAATGCAAGAGCTTGACCTGAGCAATCAATCCAATCCAAGTGGAATTTTCATATTCAGTGAATTGTCAAATGATGCTGGACAATGAAATGTGAATGGTTATAAATCAGCATATGCCACACCACAGGAAAGAATTTCATTTAGCCTATTTCATAAAAAAATATTTTAAATTGTAATAATATTTCACATTATTAATGTTTTACTGTATTTTACATCATTACCGACCCCATATCTGTGACAGTTATGTGTTAAGAAGATACTTTTTTTATAGTGGTCTGGTGACATTGTTTAATTACAATGTTATCATATAGAAAAAATATAACACAAATTTTGTAGACCTTAGAGGGAGAATGAACTACTGATAGCTTTTTGTTGCTGAATTGTTTTCACAATTATCTTGCACAGTGACAGGCTTTTATACACTGAAGAAATACAAGCTCGAGGTCAAGGAGGCTGAGCACAGCTTGATTCACAATTTAAATTATTCACCCCTTCCATTCCTGGCCCGTGGTTTATCTGACCATGACCCAAGTGCATTTAGCACCTGCATGTACTTCTTTGACGCATATTGCCGTTAAAAAACTGCCTTGATCTGAGAAATGAGCAGTCGTAAATGTACACACAAAAGCCAGTGCAGGGAAATGGATCAAATGCACAAACACTGTTGTTCATGCAGAGAAAAGACAGTCTATTGAGTCTCTCTGGAGAAATGCTTGGCACAACAACTCACAGGCGTCTGGCTCTGGACTCGGTGTTGACAGACAAAATAATAGTGACTTAATTCATCCCTGGTGTGTGCGATTGCTTTCATTCCTTACAGCCTGCTGCTAAGAAACTTTAAAAAGGACAGAGGGAATTTCATTCTTGTCACTCAAAGCTCATGCCATGGTTCACTTGGCATATGAATCTCTGATAAGTATTATAGTGTTTTTTTTTAAGATATGTATTCATTAAAAATACATTTATATGCATTTTGGCAGACACTTTTATCCAAAGCAACGTACATTGTATTCATGGTACTGTGTACATTGCATGGATGCGTTCTTTGAGAATCAAACTCTTGACCTGGGTGTTGCTACAGTAGCACTGTTCCATACTGTACAAATGACTTGACTTGATCTGGGATGTTCAACTGGGGCTTGGCTGGGCTTCTGGAGATCAGTGAAGGCTCGACTTGACTCCTCAAAGACAGCAGTGGTGTGATGGAGTAGCGTGATGTCCGGCATTTTGTGATCGCGCTCCCGTGAAACCCATGCAATAAAGCACAGTAGAAAAAATCTGCGAGTGATGAACTCGGACCCCAGCATCTCAGCTGAGACCTGAGGGGTCAATGGATACTATCGAAGAAAGTCTTGATTAAAATGATATCTGGCAAATCTGAATAATTGGTGATGACCAGAAATGCTCGGATATGAGTCTCTAGTGAAAATATACCTTATTTTATGGCCAATATTGTTCTGGTGGTTTCTGTGTCTGACCTGAACCCCTCAGAAAAGCTGCTGGGTCCTTGTGTGGCCGAGTGATCTGTGCTGAAGGGAACTGTGTCGTGTGGATCCATTTGCTAGTTTTAATCAATAATCGAGATCAAACAGGCAGGGTCTAAACAATTGCAAACAGGTATAGAGAAGGCAATGTACAAGAATAGTCCAGAATACAAGCAAACAGAGTCTAAAAGGGGCAAAACACTGACAGAAATCATAACACAAAGCATGTGTTCTGTCCATTATTTAGCCAGCGCTGGGTTGCCAAATAACCCACGTTGTTTTTTTTGTGACCCAGCATTTTTTTTTTTTTTTTTGGTTCAGGTTTTCAGGTTCAGGGAGTAGCATTAACACCCCTCTCCTAACCTATCAAATGCCAGAGAGTTCATATTTATCCTTTATTCTATATTTTGTGTCTTCCTGCTTTACTGTATGTTGGCAGTGTTTTTTCTTGTTTGACAATTATGGGACGCTTGAATTATTTTCCATGGAAACTTAATGGTGAAACAATAGGGTTTGCTCATACAGGTGGTCTGGAATGTGACAGCTGCACTATGTGTAAATGTCTTTGTGAGGTGTGACTAAATGCTAAATGAGCTGGAGGCTGCTGTAGTGAACAGCTGGTACGGGAGATGAGATGAGCAACACGTTCTCTATTAACCCTCCTCTTTTCTGTTTTTCCCTCTCTCACATACACTTAAAAGATTAGGGACAGTAATATTGATCAAAGTGGAAGTAAAAACAGTTTTCAACATTTCTTAAGCACCAAAATTACTGTTTTATGGCATTTTTGATCAAACAATTGCAGAATTTGTTAGAATAAGGTATTAATATATATATATATATATATATATATATATGGGTGTATATTTTAACATTTAAACAATACATATTTTTCATAGATAAACCTCTGGTTTAGAAACATCTGGATGTGTAGTCACAGATGTGTTTATAAAAGCATGCGCATTTCAGCTATCAGCATTACATTTTTTCATATCCTGCAGATGTCACTAGCAGTAGTAAAAAAAAGAGCTCATGTGTTACTGCTGCCAGATTGATTTCAGTGAATCACTCAACAAAAATAGTGATTTCCTCATCAAAATGTACTAAGTAGATCCCACATAACAATCATTGTTTATTTTTATGATTATTGCAAAATGCCATCTGGCCCTCCTGCTAATACATTTTTAGATTGGTATCAACTGCCACAGAACTTGTCTGGGCTTACTACTGTTACTGTTACAAGATCTTAGCTCGTATTCCTGCTTTTATGCATAATTCATATTTGGAAAATTATTTCAATGTACAAAACGTGTTGCACTGAATACCCGAGAGCTGCCTTTGCTTAATGAATTAATCTCAATCTTTATGATGCATGCTCTGTCATGTGATATAGAGCTGGATACATGTGCATAATGACCCATCTGTCCAGCAATTTACAACTCCACTTAAACTGTTTGTATTCGGCACTCAGAAAGGTTTTGTTAATGTGGTAACAACAGCACTCTACGGGGAGCGAGTGCAGCTCGACTCAATTATTTCCCCATTTCCTCATTAGAACACAAATTTAGCTAAGAGTCCCATCCCACGGAACAATGCCTAACACGTTAAGGAAAATATGGTGTTTGCTCAGAATTATGGTCAAGAAGAGTCGGTGAAGGTGATAATGTTAAAGCTTGTTCACACCAATACTTTATTAGAGTTTTAATAATTGTTGTAATTTAGTGTGAGTACAGTAGTGTCCACACCACAGCTATAACAACAAAATGAGGAACAATATTGTTTTTGTTTATAATAAACAGAGTAAACAGGTGTGGATGCTAATATAGTTATCGTTATAGTTGTATTTTATCAGTCGTCTAGTTGTTAATGGGCCCTTAAATCAGAGAATGATGTAGATCCATTCATTTTGGGGTGGAAATTTCCTTAAAAAAAAAGGCGTGTACACGTTTTGAAACCTTTTTTTTTTACTGTCTTTAATTCAAACCATGGGTAACACATTAAAGAGACAAATTCTCACTATTAACTAGTTGCTGTTTATTAGTAGGCCTTATAAAGCACATATTCTACCTCCATATATATTCAAAACTTAACTACAATTAATACGCAATTATTATGTGTTTATTGAGGTAAAAGCTGTAGGTAATGGTTTGTTAATAGAGAGAATTGGGCTTTAAAATAAAGCGTGATAAAACATTTGAGACTCTAATTGTATAACTAATATCACGGCCCCAAACAAATATCAAATATCAGTTTTAGCTTTAAAACGAATACAAATTTTGCACAGAACAGGCTCAACATCAGTAAATAGTAAATGATGCTAAAAGGTTTTGATTCAGGTTTGTTATTATTGCTAGAAAGATCTCCTGAAGAAGTGCCTTTTAACACAGATGCCCTCGCTCACTCTGCCCACATACATGTTCTCATATAATTACCACATTTGCATTTTAGCAGCTGAAAAAAAAGAGTTATGTGTTCCTGAAAAGGAGTGAAATTGTTGCAGGTTTGAATCAGAGGGCTCTTCCCTTGTTATGACCACTTTGCTATTGATTAAAGCTGATTAAAGTACTCAGTGCAGCTCTTTAATCAAGGGTGAAATGAAAGGGCTGCTGAAACAGTTCCCTTTTCCCATTGCTGTGTTTAATTTAAAGTCATACTGGGTTCTCTATTCATTTGCACAACTGCATTGTGTAAGTTAATCTAGGTTTTTTGAAAATTTGAATAATGCCTCTACATAGATTCTTGCAAAGCTCGTTATCCTTTTTATGATTGCAGAGGCAGATAATCGATTAATTTTCATGCCTTGCACAATACCATCTAATGCCATCATGGCACTTTTGCCATATAGCATGATTTGTACATGAAACAAAAGTCATGATAAATGAGCTCAAAGACGACAGCTAAAATGGCATGATTTCTTCAGCCAGTGTGTTTTCATCTCATGAGTGCTTTTAACACTGTCAGGGTCCGTTTTTAGTGTAGGTTGTACCTTTCAAAACATGAAAGAGCGTTAACCTTTTAGTGTCACTCACCAAGCATTTGACTTGGAAAGTGTCATGTGCAAGAAGCACTGGAAACACAAAATGCTGCATTTAACCATGTAACCACTGGTTACTGTAAGTATTGTTGTATTTGCATAATTCTGCATTTATTTCAGGTTAAAGGAAACTTGTGCCTTTTTATCTCAACAAAAGTAGAAAATGCTCTATAGGGCCCTAAGAAGCAATGTTTTTTTTTTTTTTTACCAGATTCTATTAATTTTTATTTTTTTTAATTCTGTTTTAGTTTTTTTTTTGAGGGGGGGGGGTTCTGTGTCATTTATGCATTCTTGTCTTGTGTGAAGCCAAAGTCATGTCTAAGAACCAGTGGGTTCTTAACCTGATAAAGATTAAAGAGTCCTGCTCCTAAAGCTCTATGATTGGTTTATTAGTCAAATCTTGCATTGGCAGCCTGTAAATACTGTAAATTAATGAATTGTTAAAATGGTTAAAAGTGATTTTGTCATAGTCTTCATTTACAGTTTATTGCTCCTGTAAGGAATGTGTGTAAACATAAATAAAATCGATCACATCGCTCTAGGAGCACTATCGTGCCGCCTATAGGCTTGTGTCCCCTCAGCATGACAACAAGTATCCAACTGCGCGGTGCTGGTGTGACGTGGTTGTCATGGTTACCCCCCCCCCACCCAACACCACCAGTTGCTTTGCAGCTCTTGTCCTTTATCTACATCTTCACATACATCCTTTATCTTTCAGTTACTAAAAAAAACAATATCATTAATTACTCTGTTTAACAGATTTGCGTTGTCTGAGCTGCGGCTGCTTTAGATGACAGCTGACAATTTTCACAAAATTTAATTTGAGCTAATTTAATTATTTGCTGCTGATAAAGTTAAAAGAAATGGCCTCCATTTGTTTAAAATTTTAAGATAATACTGTATGTTTACAAACAAGTGGACTTAAATGACTTGACAGATAAGGATGGGCGGTGTGAGAGAGTGCTCAGAAAAGGGTTCAACATCAACAGCCTAGTAATATATTGAGCAGCCCATTTAAAATGTGACAAAAAACATTAACATTTACTAAATAAAACAGGTTCATTTTACTCACATTTGAATTAAAGTTCACTTAATTAAAAATGTTATGCAAACTATTAAACAGTATAATCATGCTCTGCATACATTTTTTTAAATTAGGCATTATAAAATGTGTTTTTGCATAAGATTAATAAGGGGATTATCTGTTTGTTTTGTTATGTTGGGATTTAAGGGGATTTCTGCTTTGTTGGAGGTTTGAGAGTTACCTTAAAGGTGCCATAGAATGCATTGAGAGAATATTTTAAATTGTTCTCTGATATGTACATAGAAGGTGTGTAGCTTA
>JAUMHQ010000061.1:7735745-7747915 GCA_032361165.1 Enteromius paludinosus | reverse complement strand
TGCTTCCCGGCCCATTTCATCGGTCTGATTTCACACACATTCAGAGCCGTAAACGCTGGAGGCGTTCCCCATAGCGTATCATTCCTTCAAGGAACTGGGGTTACAGTTGTAACCTGAGACAATTTCCACCTCAGTGGAATATATAACCATCACCTCCCAAAAGGCCTTACATATTGCTGACTTGCAAAAGTATCTCCAAAGTGCAGCTGCTTATACAAAGAAAGGAAACTAGAAAGTCCAGGTGTGGCTGGGGCTTAAAATAAATGTATTAAATGTTCAGATAGAGCGATGTTTTCAGATCGAAACCCATCTGATAGGTTGTGTGACTGTGCTTGTATTAAACTGATCAAAGGACAGAGTCTAGTAATGGATGAGTCGGCACAGAATGGCTGGGAAATTAGCACTTTTAGGCTAGTGACTAATCAAAAACAAATGCTTCAGTTAGAGCCTTCAGAAAACTGGAATTGGATATTAGTCTGGATTTACAGGCTTCTCGTTGTTTTTTTACCCTTTTTCAACTAAACACTAGCATATGAACTACAATCTCAATCGGTATCAATCAATCACCCAATCTGAGCTGACATGCACCAGACGCTCAAAAGTCCATGTCATTAAAATGGCAATTTAAACGCAACCATTTTCACACACAACTGATTTTCTCATTTAGCCTACTTGTAAACCAAACATGATCCCAGTCAAGGTGAGAACACACATTTGAGTGACTGCTCATTTGTATCTTGTGTTTCAGTCTACTATCTTCTCCAGAACATCCTTCACTCACCATCAGACTGGACACTCCAATGCCACCGAGTCTTGGACAAACATAATTCCACACGCCTATGCTCCCTCGACGGATCCTCTGGCCAACAGCCAGCTCCAAGAAGAAGAGTGGGATGCCAATAAGAATAAGAAGGATGAAGTATGGAACAAGGTAGGCACCTGTAAAGAGAGACAGGGACACTTGTAAACACAGAGAGTAATGTCCTTACAACAGTGTCTTTAATGACCAACCAATAACCCAAGATCAGTCAAATTACTGCACATTAAACACACTGTATTCTTTCGGAATTCTTTGTCTTACATACATATACAAATAGTGAATTGTCTTCAATTATGTTTGTAGCTAATTAAATGGCGCACTAGTATAGTCTGCTGGAATTTAAATCAGTAATAATATCTGAAAATGAAGTGTTGAAAATCAAAATACTTGGTATGTCTGTCTGGGAAACATTTTTCCTCATTTTTATATTTACATTAACACAAAAATTAAAGCAAAAAAAGGGTACTTTTTTAGATTTTGTTACAGTTTGATTTCAATTAAACCACGATTTCAATGATCAGACAGTTATCCAAAGAGCTTGAGTCAAAATACTATATCAATTTTAAAGTGCCCCTATTATGCCTTTTCAAATATGATCTTTCATGAAGTGTGTCATGTAGCTGTATGTGAACAAACTATCTGCAAAGTTGTAATGCTGGCAGTGCACGATAAATGAAGTTATTGTCTATCAAACTCACATTCGCCTAAACGAGGCGTTAGCAATTCAAATCTTTTTCTGTTACGGCCACACGTCACCAAGTAACATTTTTGCATAATGCCCGCCCATGTTACGTCACAAACTTGTTATGGCAAAAGGCATTTCGTTTTCCAACACACGCTATAGCGTTAGACCAATCATAAAGGATTGCGCCATCTGACCAATCATAGGAGTGATGGCTCACGGAGAGGCGGGGTTTAGACAGACTGATTCTTTGAACTGCTTCACACAAGTCGTTTACGAATCATTTAAAAATGGGGTAAAATTAAATCTAATTTTGGAGAAGTGTTTTTTGACCTTGCATACATATAAACCTGTTTTAAGAGACTCATAAAGCAATATTAGCAACTTTTAAAATGGGGGCACTTTAAGATATTCAAACCAACATAAGAATTAATTAATTAACTTTAAGAACATAATTATCTATTTGTCTTAAGATATATATATATATATATATATATTTTGTTTATTATAAAGCCACAAGAAAAAAATAGAACAGAACATTAATTCAGGGCAAAATTGTAATGCAATAGGACGGACCTAACTACATTTCCATAACTTCAATATATTTGGATCACTGGCTACTTGTCCATTAAAGGGTTAGTTCTGCCAAAAATGAAAATGTTGTCCTTAATTACTCACCCTCATGTCTTTCCAAACCTATAAGACCTTAGATATCAGAGAGCCACCTGTCCCTCCATAGACAGCAGTACAACTGAAATTATCCCAGATCCAAAAAACGTGGTAAAAATATAGTTTAAAAGTCCATGTGACATCACTGGCTCATGGGTCTTATGGGTTTGGAACGATATAAGGGTGAGTAATTAATTACAAAATATGAATTTTTAGGTGAACTAACCCTTTCATTGAAATTCAAGAATGATGGTAATAAATATTACATATGAAATATTTTGAAATATTTAACTTATATGACCATTTGGAATCAAATAAAATCAAAAACAGTATACTTTAAAGCAGAACAAGAGTTAGTTCAAAGCTTTATGTTTCTCACACCTAAATTTCTACCAATTAGATGCAGCAGATGGTATCTGCTATAGGCTAATGACAGTCTCAGCCTCAATAGGCATGATTGAACAGACAGACAACAGAATAAAAGAGCAAGTCATGCTTCCGAGCCCTGACGTCAAGCTAGCTCCATGGTGACGAAGAGTTTGGTATGAGCTGAGCAGCCTCTATTTGAAGTCAAAGAACAATCCAAAAATAACCCCTCTTCTGTAGATGTGGAGCTCACAGTGCTGGCGGATGACCACAAGCCCATCCTCTTGGGAGGCTCTAAGTGTAATTAGAGCCAGGGATGATCACAGCACAGCCCTCCCTCTGCCTTTGTTTATGATGACGGACTACTTGTTATCAGTTTGATTACAGCATTTCTTTTGTGTTCGATGTTGCTTTGTTGTGGCTTTTTTGTCTGAGCTTTATTTATGCATACAACTAATGAAAAGGAAACAGCAGGTCTTGCGTAAAAAAGAGGAGACGGGAGGTAAAAGAAAAGGATGGATGCACAGATGGAAGGGAGAAGATGGAGAGAGCAAGGGTGCGTAACGGAAACAAGGCCTTCTGGGAAACATTCATAATTGCTAGACAAGCAAGGACAATATATGACGATCTAATTAAGGTGTCGGGTTTCACTTTCAGATAAAGTTAGTGTATCAAACTATCTATCTATTTTTTCCATTAAATGTAACTTTTTTTCTTCTTTTTTTTCCAGATAATTTACAATCGGTTTTGCACTGCAAAATCTTTCTTTATATTTTTCTTGTTTTTCAGCAACTAACTACCCAAACATAAATTTATCAAAACAGATAAAATAGTAACGTTTTACCTCATGGCCATGTTTTTCTTTTTTTTGTGCTTCATTAATTTATAGTTCTCCCACAAATGAAAAGTTCTGTTATCAAATGATGACAGGATTTTCATTTTTGGGTGAACTATTCCTTCTGAAACAAATCATAAAGTCATTCATATATGTTACCTAAAATCATGTTATACCACATTTCTGACTAGACACTGTGAAATGGCATAATAGTACATTTTGCATTAGAAGAGAATATAGACACTGAATAATATTCCATGCAGTCATGAGGCAATGACAGCAAGAAAATAGTGACCTAAAATTTACGAAGGTCGTAAAGGCCTTGACATTACTGTTTTTAAACAGCCCATATAGTATTGCCTGCCCTAAATAACACACACTGGTACCGCCAGCTTAATAAATTTAGAAGGACCACAGCACACTTTCAGCATTCAGCTGACCCAAAAAAGCCTGTCTCGGTGGAAATTTTACAGAGCTTAAGATAATAATAAAGAAGAGTGAAAATATTAAAGGGATAGATCACACAAAAATGCAACTTTCAAACAAGCATGGTTTGTCTGCAAGGACCACAGAATGTAAATCTTTCAAAATAAAAGCTAAAAAGTTGTGGAATACACAATACGTGTGGGCATGCCGGAATCAACTTCTGACTTATCTTTATATATGCACATATGTTTTGAATGTGTCATCCAAGTGAATTGAGAACTAAACACAGTGCTGTTTTAATGAATCCATCAGGCTGTTTATTAGTTACCATACAGATCACATTATCATATTAGCAAGAATCAGCTGAATTTCAGACCAAGCAGCTTTCTGTTGGTTAGTGCAGAAAAATTCATGTGACCAACTTAAATACGATCTTAGTGGGGATTTCTTTTTTTACATGAAACCCCCAATTGTGCAACTTCCTGTTGTAGTGACTGGCTAAATTCAAGACTTAAAGACTTAAATATGAGCAGCTCATTGGCTGTTGGTTTATTAAAGGGGTCATGACATGTATTATTTTAATATGTTCCTTGAGGTTTACATAATGTAAATTATTTTGCACAAAAAAAAAACATATGAACAACTTCTCACTATTGCATGCATCCAGACAAAGCATTATTAAATCATCTACTTATGGTTGATGCAGCAGCAGTCAGGTATAGTACACCTTCATCCTTTTACAGATGTTCCTTTGTGAACTCTCCATGACACTGGGACTCAGATAATCAACTAAATCCTCCAATCAGTCCTCACAATCCAAAATGCCATTAAAAATAAACATCACACTCTTTAAACCAAAATTCAACGGGTGTAGTATTTAGTGTTCCACTAATAAAATAAATCTGTGCAAAACAGCAATTTTTGTGACAAAAAAAAATTAATGGAGTAAAGAAATGGTGGTTGAATGAACAATGACAGAAATATTGGTAACCTCTCCATTTAGCCTTAAAACAGTTACAAATGCAAGTCAGTAATAAGAACTCACCTCCTCCATTCTTCTGGCAAAGGTAAGGGAAACGCCACACGTTACCCAGACCCACTGAGAAGCCCACCTGGGCCAGGATGTACTGCAGCTTACTGTTCCAAGCAGGTCGTCCGTCTTCTAGGTCAGGGGAGATGTCTGGTTTGCCTATGGGAGGAGGGCCCCCTCCTGTCATGTTCATGCTCATCTGACTGCTCTTGTAGTCCATGGGAGCCTCCAGCGCCAGGAGGTCAGCCACAGACTCTGTGACATGCTCATTACTGTGCTCACGCTGAGTCACTTTACTGCTCTTGGGCATGGTTGTGCTGTGTCGTGGTGATCCTGACAATTAAAGGTGTGAAAGGAGAGCAGGGCAGGATGGAGGTCACTTTGGCTTGATAAAGGTGTGAACAATAAAGGTTTGTGCTCCTGTGAAAAGAACATAAAAATGAAAACATCAGACCACAAGAGAAAAAAAGATGACCAGGGCCATGATGCAGAATGAAATCATCCTCCAAAACCTTTTTTTTTTCTTACTTGTTGATTTTTATAACCCAAATATTGTTCTGATTTATAAAAACGTAACATTGCTTTTGGTTTTTGGCTTTTGGCTTTTGGACTACAGCATTAATTGCATGAGAAGCTTAGCAATCTGTTGTAATGGAAGCCAAGGCAAGTACTGGCGGGACAGATGGGAGAATATTCTTCTGTCCCCGCGCAAAGTAGTTTTGAACAGAATACCAACCGTGATATAATATTATAATTTTGATCATTTTAAAATTACATTACTTCATGTAAAATACAGTAAAAACTCTTTTCTACAAAAGTGAACTTAAATAAACTTTAAAGTGTATTTGTTATATTTATTCCTACGATGGCAAACTTACATTTTCAGTCTCCAGTGTTACATTATTCTATTTTGATTAAAAAAAAATAATTATTATTGTTATTATTATCATGTTGTTATTATGCTGAAGACAGTATTATGTTGAATAATATTTTGTGGAATGTAATTATTTTATTGTTTGAAACTTTTTATATTCTTTGGTAAATATACATTTCACAAGAGCAGAATTTATTTGAAATAGAAAATACATCTACACATTTTTTACAATATACATTTACATACAAAAAAAAATAAAACACCTCGAACCTTTGAATGGAAGTGTATATAAATACATAAATCATACTGTAATTTATCTAGAAATCAAATTAAGGTTAAATGCTTCATAAAATCCATTTACATTTTGTATGGCAGAGTTATCATCAAAGCTCAAACTCATATTTTATAGAAACGTTAATTAAAGGCAAACAAACAACAGTGTTTGATACATTTGCAATTGTTGTGCATTTTAATGCAGTTTTGGAATACACAATGTGTGTGGGCACCACTGCTAAAATCAACCTCTCACTTGTCTTTATATACAGTATGCACATATATTCTGCTACAAGTGTCATCCAACTGAACTTTTGAACTCAACGCTTACACAGAAAGCCCTTGTTCTTTAAAAAGTAACTTTAAGTAAAATGAATCTTAAGGAGTGATTATCAGCAGCCCATTGGAAGAAATGTTCCCTTCATATCAAAGTAATGAAAGAAATCTGTGCAAAACACAACCTGAGAGTAAAAAAAGAGCCTAGCATTTAATCTAGACCATAGGGGCACTTTTTGTGATAAATATAGGAGAGGTGATGCATGAGCTGAGATTTTTATCTCCTGAATGACTGGGGAATGTGGCAACAGAGCCGCCATCTTTGCTGTTCCCACCTTTGTTTATCTTTGGTAATGAGAAGCAGCCTGAGGTGCTGAAAAAAAAATCTATACAGCTTATCTCAAATACAAGAGGACACAAAATGTTGCTATGCCCACCCACCGCCCACGACAACCTACTAACCGCATTGAACAAATCTGCCCCTGGGAACCATATGTATATCAAATTCGACTAGTTTTAACTGCGGTTTGAAATAATAGCATGTGCATTGTTTTTGTGACACGGTCAGTGATAGGCCAGCAAAGGACCATCCCACGCTGAGTTTGAACTTTTGCACCCACTGTGAAATTTTGCACAGTGTTCAGGTCCAAAACAGCCTGTCCGGGCAGCAGGCCAGTTCAGTTCTACGTCATTATTATGGAAGGGATTATATTTCAGTAGGAAGCAAACTAGACCTGAAGAATGCTGCTCACAGTGTGTCTCATTTTGCTGTGCATTAAACAGAAACTGATGCTGATCACTCATAATGACATTAATGTGCTTGATCAGATGATGCTTAGGAATTCAACAAACACAAACACACAAACCTAAACCCTCCCTGATGGTGATTTACTATGCACTATTTAGTGCTGATCGGAGCCTACCAACAGCATGGCTTCTCTTAGTAATACTGGTCTGTATAGCTAAATATCCTGATTATTCAACTGCACGTTATTATGTGAAATGCACATATTTTATCTGACTGGGTTGCTAGGCAATAGAGCTTGATGAAATTCTCACATCTCTGCTTCCTGTGAACCCGAATGCTATTCTGTATCAGAACAGTAAGTGACAGCTCATCTAGCCAGTGCTTGAGAGGATACATGAACCAAATTTAGTCGAAATACACATAA
Organism: Enteromius paludinosus; assembly: GCA_032361165.1. Classification (NCBI taxonomy): domain Eukaryota; kingdom Metazoa; phylum Chordata; class Actinopteri; order Cypriniformes; family Cyprinidae; genus Enteromius; species Enteromius paludinosus. The sequence continues at coordinate 7,740,492 of JAUMHQ010000061.1, read as the reverse complement.
TGGGTCACAAGAGTCAGAGTTCATTTTCAGCAAGCAATTTCTCTAGATCAAAAAAGAGCACACACTGATATGAGACAGGGATGTAGCATAGCATGGCAAGTCATGTTGTGACTGCAGCAAATGAATCAGAGGAATTTTAAGGACAGTCATGACTGCAATGTCAAGCTTTCATCTTCTAGAAGAGTAGTACTACGAAAATTGTACTGCAATATTGTAAATACCGAACTACTATAATCTGTTAAGTGAACATATAAATAATGTTTTGTCAAAACAGAACGTTAAGGAAAAAACTAACTGGTTGCAGAGATAACTCAAGCTAAAAAATACTATTATTATGATTTATTCAAATTTATCTTAAGAATTGCATTTGGTTTTTGGCTTTGCATTCATTTCTTGGAAAGCTCATACAGGCCTATCTGTTCTAATGGAAGCAGTAACCATAGCAGTGCTGATCAGTATAGCCTATATACTTACGGCTACATCATTATCAATTTTACAATTGCATTTATTCAAATACAAAACGACAAAAGGACACAGCAAGCTTGTGACCATGAGAAGTAGCCCAACAATATAAAGCTAATGTTTAAAAAGCTGTTTGAAAACGATCTAAAAGTAGGCTAGAGCATAATAAGGGGGAAACTTACTGACCCCAAAAATAGGCAAACATAAAAAGTTTCCTTAATGACAAAAGTTGTATTGTTAGTCAGAGTGTGCTAATTAGACGTTCACCAACGAATGTAAACCTCGACAGTAGGCCTACGTCCTACGTGAGCGTGATCAGTATTGGATGTAGACCTACAACAACAAAACAACTTATGTAATTAATAATCATTTGACTATTATTAAAGTTATATCACAATTGAAACGTTGTGTTTTGTCTAACACTTTTTTTTTAATTGCTCACTTACAAAAAGTCAATTTGTTTGGGTGAAACAAACCTCAACCTAATGGGTAAGGAAATATTTACTCGACCCCCCTGAAGGTCAGTCAAGCAACACGACAAACTGCGTCAAGTATTCCTAGTGCTAACTTACATACTGTAACATTTTTCACAATTTTACTCTTGATCACTTTTCAAACATAATTATTTTACTTTAGACGCAAAAGAAAAAGTAAAGCAATTAAATAAACCACGTGCCTCTTCGTCAAGTTTTCATTTGGGAGTAACTCCCCGCCAGCTCGAGCATCACCTGAGGATGCGCCTGACTGCAGTCACGGACAATGATAGCATTCACCTATACCCTCCCTCATTCACGGATTTTCAACACTAAACTGACACGGGCAATACGCTTACGATAGCTTAAAAACACAAACACGTGGACCCCCAAGCACGTAATGTTGTCATGTATGTAAAGGAGACCACGCGCCCAGCAGCATCCTCAAGGTCAAATATTTGTGTAAGGTTGACCTAAAACTGACGCGCCTCTGATGACACGAGAAACCTGGTAAATAACAAACAACTGGCCGGTAACCGCTAGTGAATTATCGACACGAACTGCGTGCGGCATGATCCAACGGTTCATGACAGGAATACCAAATAAGTTGCCACAACGCAATCATCGACGAAAAATCTCTTGCATCTTTCATCACGACATGTACTAACGATGCGAATCCGAGAACACTCACCTAATTGGATGTTGCAGAGAGAGAATCTGATGCGAATGTGCTCGCGTTGGTCTCAATGAGTGATAATAACCTTAAGAATCAGTTTGAGTCCTCGTTGAGACACTTGATGTGCCGTTTCCTCGCTCACGACTGAACCTGTCCAGAAATGCGCAGAATGAGTGAGCGCGCCGCCTGACGCAAAGCCCACCGCGCACTATTGTGTATTCTCTATCAGCCCAAAATAGTAACTTTAGGGTCACGCTGACACATCCGTGGGCGTTGTCCGCGACAATACTTATAACCAACCCACTCCTTGATTTGTCCTCCAGTGGTTAAAATTCAAAGCGCAACTTATTTCTCCTTACAGGATTGGCAGAGAGCAAATTACTATAGGTGTACGCATGAGTCACGAACGCGCTCCTACGTCAGCAGATGCGTAATGTGCGCATCCCATCCCGTTAAAATTCTGATGAAATACCTTTTGGCGATTGCAAAGTAGTTTCTTACCTACTACCTTTCCAATGCACAGTGCTGTCCAGATCTGTACAAAGCAGTCAAGATGTGTCTTATTTATTTCCAGATGAGACTGTTCCTCACAGTTTAATCAATAAACTCCACTATATAGCCATCAAAGCAGTGAGAGATGACAGTGGCTAAAATCTGGAGCTCTGTTGATGCTTTTTCTTCTCCCAGAAAAGACAGTGTCTGCTATCAGAAAGGCTATTTCTTTCGCACATGCGTCTGCGTCTGATTGTGTCTGGCTCATTCTTCTTCCTGACATGTGAGAATTTATAGTGTCCTTGGTTCTGGCTGGTCTGGCTCAATTGAGTTTCTTTTCAGTTTTGCTGCCTGAATTGAGATGGATATCGCAGATTGCTGATTAATGTCTTCAGCAGATGTTTTTAGAGCCATCCCATTAATCACATGTCTGCATTACAGTAAGGATAAAGAGTGATTTAAAATGTAAGTGAATAGAATAGTTTTGTCTGAGATTTGCATCCTAATGAATTACAGTTGCCTAAAGCAGTGATTTAACTAACTACAAACCTCATGGAGGGATGTTCTTGCTCCTTGTTTTACAGAGACCAGTCTCTGAATGTTTAGTCCCCTGAGTGGAGGGATCAGTGCCCAGACCGAGCTGCTCATCTGCGGCTACTGTTATGAACCTGAAACAACAAACAGGTAACACATTAGCCGGATATGTGTCTGTTTATGTGCGAGTGTGTGTTTGACTCACATCAGCAGATGTGGCCCAGAGAAGCTAATTTCTCGCACCAAAGAGACTTTTTAGAGGCCGGATAAAACATCACCTGTGTTTTCATAGTGCTAAATGTCCACATTTTCTGCACTGATGAGAATTTTCCATTTTTTTGGAATTTCTCTGAAATTGATCATTTCATTACATAATTTTTTTAGGTCTTAGTTTTAGCTATAAGTTATCTTTATTATTGGTGTGTATGGGTGTTAAAAGCTATAAAAATCACTAGAAAAGAATGGCAGAGAATATTATACTGACCACATCATATGAATATATACAGACTATTTCTGTTCTATTGAATACATTTTGCTTTGTGTGGATCCTGATCATTATAAAATGTATATAAAACCTACTAACAAAGTTAAACATCTGTTTAAAAAAATGCTGCAAATTTAAAGCAAGATTTACCATTTCAACCTTATGGTAGACCAACAACTCAATCTTATGAGCTTTGTCTCTTCAAAACAAATTCATACATGTCAAAATATTTTTGGGCTGAATGATAAAGGGTTAATAAACACGGGATTCCTGTGGAAATCTACAGATGGGCGTGCATTGTGGGTCTTGTCATAACCCATGTGACTACCGTCAGACGCACGCATCCTCTCTAGGTAAACGTTCGTATGGCACAGTGAGGATTTGAGCATCTCCCTTTCCACAGATGTCTAAGACATCGGGATGCTGCATTCAGACGTGCACAAGCACAGCTAAAAATAGGACTGAAGTATCCAGCAGTTCCCTCCCTGTGTTAAAGCTTGTAGCTCAGAGCACACTGGAGCATCCTCAACCCTGGAGCGCGCGTGTGTGTGTGTGTGTGTGAATCACGAGGCTCTAGCTCTCTATGATGGAGCACAGAGAGCTCCTCACCCTTCTCATGTGACTCACCTCGCCAGGGCCCACTGCTGGGATCTGTTGCTATGGCAACAGCGGATCATATGATTCTGAGTCATTGGCTGCTGTATGTGGATTATGTTCTGGTGGCATGAATGGGGCATGGTGGCACACGCATGTCAGATCATTGGAAAAGGGATGCTTGCCTTCCCAACATCTGAAATCACACACTGCACACGTCACCTGACCTAAGACTTCTACTTCACACAAACACTGTACACATCATTAACCACAGCACCAGGCTTTTATCCACCCATAACCATCAAATCCCTGCTGGCACAAGATAAATAACTAGCAGTAGAAGCTACAATCCCTAATTGTTGAAAACACAGCATCTGAACATACAAGCAATGTTTAAGTGGAGGACTATGGAAATGTTGCATACACTGTACCTGAAAATATATCAAATGTGGAGTGTTTTATGGAGTTTTTGTTATAGTGCAGTTGTATAATTGAGGGTCAGTTGCATTATGTAATTATGCGTGATTGGTTGTTATTGCTATAGTACATGAAACAGTACATGTAACAAGAAAAAAAAGTTTTACCCAAATAGGAGTACTTTCTGCATCTAAAACCTTTGTAGACTGCATAGACCAGAGTTGTTGTTGTCAACCAAAACTACAGCTATTAAAGTTTTAGTTAACAAAATAAACATTAAATAAAAAGTAGAACCTAAACTGAACATTTGTCGTCATTAAGTATTTAAACAAAACTTAAATTAAGTATTAGGACCTAAATTGAAAAACTAAAATACCAAAGATTAACAAGAAATAAAATAAGAAATACTACTAAGTTAAAAAAATCTTGCTATTGTTAACTATTCTAAATGATTTCAAAATTTGAAATATATATTACATATATATATTAAAAAACTCACAAAAAATGGCAAAAGCACATACAACTACTAATACTAAAATCTTAAAGGGATAGTTCACCCAAAAATGAAAATTAGATGTTTATTTGCTTACCCCCATGGCATCCAAGATGTAGGTG
>JAUMHQ010000061.1:7693630-7727640 GCA_032361165.1 Enteromius paludinosus | reverse complement strand
TTCTAGGGTCAAATTCTAGGGTTGTAAATGGACCTGTAAAACCATTTCTGGGCATTTTTCCCCTTACCTAAGCTACAGACCTTCTATGTACATATCAAAGAACAATTTAAAATATTCTCTCAATGCATTCAATGGCACCTTTAAATAAGAGTAAAGCAAATTTTGTTGTCTGTGAGTCAGTGCTCCGGTGCCATCTGCCAGACGGCCGAAAACAGCTTGCTTACACAGTCCTTGATGATTCTGTGAGCTTCCTTTGGACGATGATACATGTATGATTCACACTTAAATATGAAAACTATAGGGAAGGGTTTTAAATTCTTCATACCATCCAGCAAATAAACTTAGAGCAGCTTTAAAGTCTTTTTACCCTGTTCTTAGAAGAAGAACTAATTCAAACTCATTAAGATTCCAGATCTACAATAAAGCTGAATGCTTCCTACATGAATATAGGCAATTCAAACTCTTTACGAGATATCCAAATGCTTTTGACAAAGGATAATCAAATTCTAAAAAGCCAGACAGGGTCCGCAATACAGGAAATCACGTCACTCATAATAAGACGTCAGTATTTCCTCCACTAGATGGTGCTAAAAACGTCATGCTTGATTTGCGTTGAGGGATTCATTGCTAAAGTCCTGATTTTAACTAATGAACTGTACTATTTGCTATTTTTATGTCAATGTTGATGATCTCAGCAGATACTGCAAGTATAGATAATTACTAATTGTAACCAACTATTTATGATCATCTTAATTATGATCATCTAAGCATATACAGTTCCTGCAACAGTCAAATATGGAGCAATGCACCAATAACGCACCTAAACGAACCACTAAGGCCACATATTTGAGATGGGGATGTTATCTGAAAGCACTGTGTGCTGCTGACCCTTGAATGAATTCTCCGAACGGCTCTAGTTACAGCTTAAATCTCCATGTGTTTATCTTTTGGCGTAGGGAGGGGGGTCGAATGCTAGAATGCTCTTGTCATAACCTGGCAACATCCGAGGGTCGAATCATGTAGAGGAAGACTCATTTGAACAAGAACCGGTGCCAAGTGGAGAGTTTGCGAGCTCTCAAGCCGAACGCTTTTGATTGTGAGATTTCACAACAGATGGTAAACAAAGCAACTACATGTTGAGTCCCGTATCTGTAATTATGACTGCATGTGGACCTTGCACTCAGGCCTATGCATACACAAGTCTACTACTTTAAGTCAGGATATCAGGAAAAGTCTTGACCCCACAGGCTCAACATGGCCCTTTTAATAAAACAATAAACATGGGGTAAGTCTCGCAATCCACCCCCATAGCAGTCGGCCACATAACCAAGGGTCACCCCCGAGAGAGGCCTTCCTTTTATCCCAATACCAGCCGATCCCAATACCAGTCTCACTACAAATGCTGGTCACTATTTTAAGCCATCAAAGTCAAATAAAGTTACACAGGAAAAGAAGGTAAATATTTCCACTTATACCTGGATGTTTCAAAAGAGCCGCTGTAAGTCTTTATTTACGCTAGGCTCCCCCTATGTGATGTCCCAGAGTGTTTGAAATTGAAGCCCTGCCACAGAAGAGGGGGGCTCATGGGGGGCCCAGACACCCAATACCCCACGCGCTGCAGGCTCAGTTTGAAGAAAAAGAGCACAATTGGATTAGATACCAAAATATGAGCGGTGTTTGTTTTAATCAGTCTGGTGACACAGGGAGCTTTTGAAAGCACTAGGGAGAGAGATTTTGAGGCGGAGGGGAGAAGGACAGCTGTCCTGCAGGCCTGATACAGCATTTGGAGACAGGGGCCTGGGGGCTGCAGTCTGGGGGGAGCTTGGCCATGAAGGGGTCACAGCCAGGACTCTTCTAATGGGGACAACACCTTGGCATGCATATGTGTCTGAACTACACAAAAGGATTTTCTCTTAACATTTTCATTACTAGGGGAACCTAACATCTGTATAGCTATCTGTGTGAATATTATAAGATATAATCTCTCATCAAATTCACTTTATCAGAATCAAGATCAGCACCACAATATTCCCCTAGTAGGGTATTTGAAGCATGATTTGACTTCTTAGAAAATCTCAAAAGATTAAATTTTTTTTACAGGCTACTTGTTACAAATAAACGCATAGCCCATCCATCGATCTTCTTCCGCTTCCTGGGTCGCGGGGGCAGTAGTGTATGCAGGGACACCCAGACGTCCCTCTCCCCAGACACTTCCTCCAGCTCTTCCGGGGGAACACAGAGGTGTTCCAAAGGCCAGCCGAGAGCCAGAGTCCCTCCAGCATGTCCTAGGTCTTCCCTATGGCCTCCTATGCAGAAAACCTCCCCAGAGAAGCGTCTGAGAGGCATCCAGAGTAGGAACACAGATTGACCAGTAAATCGAGAGCTTCGCCTTACAGCTCAGCTCTTTTATTTACCACGACAGAGCGGTACATTGACTGCATTACTGCAAAAGCTGCACCGATCCTTGCTCCATCCTTCGCTCACTCGTGAAGACCCCAAGATACTTAAACTCCTCCACCTGAGGCAGGAACTCCCCACCAACCTGGAGGGGACAGGCCACCCTTTTCCGGCTGAGAACGATGACCTCATATTTGGAAGTGCTGATTCTCATCCCAGCCACTTTATACTCGGCTGCAAACCACCCCAGTGCCCGCTACTGCACCCAAAATTGGGTTCACCCAAATAGTTCACCCAAAAACGAAACTTTTGTCATCATTTACTCACCTCCACATCATTTCAAACTTGTATAGGTTTCTTTCTTATGTTGAACATGTGTTGAAAGAAGATATTTTGAAGAATTTTGAAGAACCAAACAGTTGGTCCACATTAACTTCAATAGTACAGGAAGAAACTGTGGAAGTCTATGGCGACTAACAACTGGTTGATTACCAGCATTCATCAAACTATCAAATTAATAAACTCACAAAGTTTCGGAATGTATTACTTATTAAACATATTACTAACCTATAGTAAGGTTGAAACGACTGTTTGAGTGACCATAATCAACAAAACCACTTTACAGTTTTAATGTGCTGATTTGTTGTTGGTTCGCTGATGGACAATGCAAGTAATTCAACATAAACTATCCAAAAATCAACTAAATTATGCAAAAGTATATTAGCCATTCTCAACATGCTACACTGAGGTCTTTACATTAACTGTTCTCAAGTTGTATGTGCAGGGGAGTGGGTGAGCGGGAGATATGTAGACTTTGCCCAAAGGCTAAACCTCCTCACTCTCCCTCAACAGTCCCGAACTCTCAGAATCCCAGTTTAAGATCCGCTGGCTGTAACGAAATCCCTCTCTCGGAAGTGCAAATCCAGCTGCTGCTGCGCTTCAATAAATTAGATTTTCTGCACTGCTTCAGGGATGTAAGTCTCCAGAGCACGATTGGGCAGCAGTGCCATTATCAATTCAGAGTCAGTGTGTGTGTGTGTCTGTGTGTGTTTACCTGTGTGTCGCCGTAAGATTTTATTTGTCAGCACATTTGTTGAAGTGTACGTTTTACCCAATAATTTTAGACTGACAATGCTCATTTCAAATCTAATCTATAATGACACAATTTAAGTGAACTGATTTTTGTAGAACCGGGGAAAATGTCTGATCTGTATTATCTTGATTTTATATTTTAGCTTTTAGCTCTTTTATTTTTATATATTTTTTTATACCTGTGAAAAACGTTCAGCAAAGGGAGCATTAATTTGATGTTGCTTTTGATCGTCATCTGCTTCCCATTGCTTTAGGTGCAGAGTATTTCCAAACATTTTAGGTTTTGATTCCACAAGTGTCCAATTCAAGGTCAGTCGCTGTCTTTTAGAGAGGGGATTGAATTCACATGAAATAGTAGTAATGTTCTTATTAGGTTGTGTGATGTGGTTTAACATTCACTCAGTCTCTATTGGAAGTGAGAGTAAAGCAATTGAGTGTTGAAATCTACATGGCTGTATTATTGTTCATATGTTATTGTGAGTGTCTGTGTATCCTTTGTGAAAGATTCAACTTCAGTCCTGCGGACGTAAGAATTTGATACTCACACAGGAGATAGACATGGATATGAAAGGTTGCATTATGTTCAGTGTCTGGGTGGTTCTGTGAGGGGTCAGGGCGCATGTCCAGTGCCTCGGGCCTTCAGGATGAGCTCCGGGGCACGTGAAGATGACCTGAGCTGTTCCTGTGCAGTTAGGCTTGCACAGCTGCCGCAGTCTGGCATTCAGACCAGTCCCACAACCAAGGGCCACGGGCCAAATGTAGGTCATTAATATCCTCCATCTTGCTCTGTAGATTTCAAGGTTGCTTAACCATAGTAATTTGACACCTGTATTCCTCACAGATAGCCTATTTATTGTTAAAATGATGTACTACATTGCAACTATTGCTATATATATAAGAAAGTATCATTTGTTGCAAGTTGGTAATTTATCTGGAAGTTGGCCTACATAAAAATGCTGTTTTATTCCATTATGCACAGATACCATGCACAGAAAAGGCGATGTTTCTTTAAGACCTTTTTAATTTTTTTTTTATCAATTAAAGTGTACTACTGGTGTATTTTCTTTGTGCAAAAGCAATGAAAGCAAGCCGTAAAATACATTTAATTGCACAAAATTCTATTTATGTGTGGCTCTAGTTTGGAAAGTGAGCTCAGAGACAGAATTGTGGCAAGGCACAAGTAAAAAAAAAAAAGGAAGACGTTTGGGACAACCAGAACCCTTCCTAGAGCTGGCCGTCCGCCCAAACTGAGCTATCGGGGGAGAAGAGCCTTGGTGAGAGAGGTAAAGAAGAACCTAAAGATCACTGTGGCTGAGCTCCAGAGATGCAGTCAGGAGATAGGAGAAAGTTGTAGAAAGTCAACCATCACTGCAGCCCTCCACCAATCGGGGCTTTATGGCAGAGTGGCCTGACGGGAGCCTCTCTTAAGTGTAAGACACATGAAGGCCTGCATGAGTTTACTAAAAAAAAAACACCTGAAGGACTGCAAGATGGTGAGAAATAAGGTTATTTTTGAAAAAAATAACTTTTTGGCCTTAATTTTAAGTGGAATGTGTGGAGAAAACCAGGCACTGCTCATCACCATCCCCAGTCCCAACAGTGAAACTCGAGGGAAAGATGAATGTGGCCAAATACAAGGGATATCCTGGATGAAAACCTTCTCTAGAGTGCTCAGGACCTCAGACTGGGCCGAAGGTTTACCTTCCAGCAAGACGATGACCCTAAGCACACAGATGAAATAATGAAGGAGTGGCTTCACAACAACTCTGTGACTGTTCTTGAATGGCCCAGCCAGACCCCTGACTTAAACCCAATTGAGCATCTCTGGAGAGACCTAAAAATGGCTGTCCACCAACGTTTACCATCCAACCTGACAGAACTGGAGAGGATCTGCAAGGAGAAATGGCAGAAGATCCCCAAATCCAGGTGTGAAAAACTTGTTGCATCTCTCCCAAAAAGACTCATGGCTGTATTCGATCAAAAGGGATACTTCTACTAAATACTGAGCAAAGGGTCTGAATACTTACACCATGTGATATTTCAGTTTTTCTTTTTTAATAAATCTGCAAAAATGTCAACTATTCTGTGTTTTTCTGTCAATATTGGGTGCTGTGTATACATTAATGAGGGGAAAAAAAAGAACTTAAATAATTTTAGCAAATGGCTGCAGTATAACAAAGAGTGAAACATTTAAGGGGGTCTGAATACTTTTCCTACCTAGTTATAATTTAGAAGAATTTTACTAGCCAATATTAGGTTTACTAAATAAAAAGCCTTAGAAATGTTTGTAAAAAATTAAGCCTAAATCGAAATTTGAATTGCTAGAATAATAACAAGTTAAAAAGGAGAGAGAAAAATGTAGTAGGCCATGATAGCCAATATTGTTTCAAATTCCCTAAAAAGACCTCCGACGGAAATCAACGTGGCTGTCAGCTTTAAGGCCATTTCATTTCATGGATAGTGATGTGCGATTAGTCCACATATAGGGCTGGTTCAGTTTTGTTTGAAGTGTTAGATATTGTTTTAAAGTGAAAAGATCTGGCTGGACCTTCAAGCTTTTTCTTTTTGCTTCATATAGGCCTTGGGTCGTCTTCCCATATTATTTATTTTTTTAAATTACAAGTTTTCTTTGTTAAATAAATTGTAGGCTACTGAATGTATTGTCAAGCAACCACACAAAATGCTAACATAACCTAACTTTTAAATAAATAATGACCAAATAAAAATAATATACATGCAATGAACGATTTAATCTAAAAACATAATCATGTTTGGCTAGAAGTGGACTCGCCTTCATTCTCTGTGGACGATGCTTTGAGACAGCCCCTTCACCCCTTCCACCAATCAGTCCTTCATTATCGACTGTAGTTCAGCATTTCTCAGCGGGGGCGTCCAGAGAACATCGGTGGGCGCTGGAAGTAATATTGTTGAAAGCTGGGCGTTTGTTTAAGTCGAGTTTACACCAAAAGATTTAATGCTAGACGAGCTGAAACATGTAAAATATAATTTCCATTCACATGAGTAGTTTTCTCAAAAAAAAAATTCAACTTTGCAATTCTGTTTTTAATGAAACAATAGGATGACAATCTGTAATGATAAAAATAAGCTAATTAATATACACAGAATTAAAAAAAAAAAGAGTAATAAAAACAATACAATTCAGGGGAAGGGCTGATATTGTTTTGTATTTGATGGGGCGGCAAGGAAACTTCAAGGAGATAAGGTGCGTTGACTGAAAAAAAGGCTCTTTTTATTTTTTATTCTTTAATTTTTAAATATTTTTAGCCTACTTCCAGTCTCTTTTAGCTTGTATTTCTCGAATAGTAATGTGTAACATAAAGAACCAAGAATGTGTTCTGTTTAAGATCTCTCTGTATTTAAAGTTATGTAGCGTAAAAAATGAATGCTGCATAAGGTATACAAGCTATATGTGATAGCCTTTATGATGTACTCAATTAAAAATGAAATACGCCAAAATTGCCCAGCATTTTTGGATGTAGAAGCATTATAGGATTCGATATTTCCCAATTGCTTTCAAAAATATTCTGTATTTGGCTATTGCGCTGCTAAAATGTGACAGTGAAGCTGATTGTTAATTCACGAACAGTAGCTTTAAATCTATCATTGGCCGCGTTTCTGTGACTCGCCGGTGACTTCCACAGAACAGACAGAACGTTGGCATGGATTTAGCTGCATGCTTTGAAGGGATTTGAGCACTCATTCGTTTTTCAGTGACAGTTTAAAAGGGCTCTTTTTGTCCCGCGTGCGCATGACTCATGAAACAGCCACAATGCTTGTGCCGAAAATAAGGGTCTACTTTATTTAGGAAAACAAAATTCAGGAAGGAATGAATGATGCCACAGCCGCAACATGGACAAGACTGTAAATTATTCTTGTTTTTAGCATGATCAAAAGAATAATTCACTGTGCTTCATATTCGCAGGGCCACACCGACCTTCTTAGCGGAAAAGTCATGACGCGACCTCTGAAATTAGTGAAAACAAGAGACAACCATGCTATCTCTCTCAAGAATGGCAGGAATTACTAAAATCTAGAATGACATGTTTGAACGGACTTTATAGATTTAGGGCAAAGTGCAGTACAAATTGCACTCCAGAACAATTACATTTATAGGCACAGGGTGCTCAAGTAATGTTTTGGCTTCTTAGAACGGAGGTCCAGCATGGGACAGAAAAGAGGAAAAGTAGGATGCTTGGCCAACCCTCTGGATTTATCCATTTCTGAGGAGAGAGTCCCTGCCTCAGGCTGCAGCTAATGAAAGTCCCATGGCTGAGCATCTGAGCTTCAGATACTTCTTCATGGTCATTGTGTGAGCACCTTTAATTGAATCAGAGCCACAGGTCACAGAGACTCTCCTCCACCAGCTCCCCCCTTCAGTATAAACACATTTAGGGATTATTTATTTTTTAGCTGTGGCGTGCGTCCACGGCAGCCAGGTCAACTGATACCCAGATGGTTTCTCTGAGGAGCCTGTTTACGGATTCCTGCAGTCAAAGTGGAGGAAAGTGAGGATCTGACGGTATGTCGCTGATTACAGTCGCTCAGGAACAATAAGAGCACTGCATGACTAAAGTTACTCTTCAGGCCTGCTAAAGAAGCTCAGCTTTTATGTTGTAGTGACAATTTTTATTGTTTGCCTTATGGATAGATGGGTACAAGGATGTGCACCATTCAGAATTTTACTGAGAATGCATTTTTGAGTTTTCAAACAGAATGTAGATTTGCATTTTGAATTTGATTCTAAAGAAGTAATTAACAGATTTTTTAGCAGGTTTTACATACTATATCTTTTGCACAACCCATGTTAACAAAAAAAAAAAAAGGTATTTAAATTTGACTTTGAACATCACCATTGCATGCTGCACATCACCTTTCTTTTTTCGTAATATAGACATCTCTTATGCAGTCTGGAAAAACAGTGAAATTGTGTGGGGTCGCTGTGGGGACAGTCAATCTGTTCTTACCCAGTGTCTCCCACACACACACTCACATACAGACTGGCCCTTCTTCAGTGCTTTTCTGACACAAACTCTCGCTTCCCAGACTCCCTCTGTCATGTGTTATGACCCGGGGGTCGGCAGCTGTCAATCAGAGCTTCGGATTCAGCTGGACAGAGAGAGAGGAAGAGAGAGAAAGAGCCCTCAGAGGAAAATGCTTCCTTTTTATATGGGATCATCTCTCTGCATGCAGGGCACATAATTGAATTACTGCCCCTTCCCCTCCACATATTCCAATGCAAACCTGTAGGCTGGAACGATAAAGACCTCCAGTCATGATCAGAGTGTGTGAATCAGCTTGTTAACAGCACAGTGGTTTCCCTGCATGTTTAAACACCACAATGCTGCATGCTCTTGATGAAATTACATAGATGAATAATTTCACATCCCACCTTCAAATTTGAGTTTGTTCATTGTCGTGTTTGGAATACACTTCAAATTCAAGAATTACAGGGAATTCTCAAATTTAGCTTTAAATGGGACACCCCCCCCCAAAGTGAAGCAACTCTGAAAAAATACATATATTTTTCACAACAGATACAGAAAGCTGACAGGGAGATGGAGGATGATAGCAGGATCTGAAGGTCTCAGAAGGGTCACATCCAACTCTGCTCTTTCGGGATGAAAACGAGAGAGGGAGAAAGGCGAACAGAGAGACCGTGAGCCACAGACTGGACTGATTTCCTGCGTGGGGTCATGCCAGGGACAGGTTCAGCCGCCCCAGGTTCAGGAAACAAGAGTGGCCACAAAGCCACAGCACGTGGAGGAGCGAGGGTCAGCCGTTTGATGACTTACCAGAAATCTAAAAAGCCGATGGAGATATACAGCTGGGCAGAAATCAATGTTTCCTCCTTTGACCTGCAGAGTGTGACTGGAGTTGAGGTTATCAGGGTCCTTTAATAAAGGACTGATTGTGAATCTTACCCTGAAATACATTTGGTGTAAAATTTACTTTGAAAATTGTTTTACTCAAAGATTTGTAGCCAATTTTAGTAATAATGAGAAAAAAATGACAAAAAGACACTGAAATAACCTTGGCATTTTCATGTAAAGCTTTTTCTGTTAATCATCGTTTTATTTAAACTTTAAAAACTTTTTACAGTGTATTTTTCTCAAGGAAACCGAAATAGTTTTTCCCTTTGAAATTTCTCAACTTTTCTTCATTTCAAAATTCAGTCAATTCTCACTCAGATCATATTCAGCTGTAGATTATAATCGGAACTGATAGAAGGAGGAGACCTTCTTCTGCAATCATTCATGCAAGAGTTTTTTCTGAACTATATTATATTCTTAACATGTATATTTCTGTCGTGCTTGCTTGAAATGGCTGCTGCATTTGATCAAGAAAGTAGGGCATATTCCTCTCTTTACTGCCAGTTGTCATATTGTATAGATAACAGCTATTGAAACAGAGGAGAGCATCTTAGTCTGCTTTCCTGCAGATGCAAATGATATGGCTGTGGTTGTGTGCATGTCAATTCTGTCAACACCAAAGTTAAGAGCCCTGGTTCCTTAGGCCATTCAGCCAACCCAAAGTTGATATTTTCTCTAAACGTGTCTTCTGGAGTACATTTTCTACTAAGTTTTTCTTTCTTCAAGCGGGTGCCATCACCTCAGGCTAGAGTGAAATGTTCTCGTTTGGGATTTCAGCCATTTAACCATGAGCCAGAATCATAAAACCTGGCTTAGGCTACTGGATCACACACACAAGGAATTTCCAAAGTGCACTGCATGTACATTATTCACATTAACAAAGACATATTGAGTGGTGGAGAGTGGGGCTAGTTGTCACACTTTTTATTGCATGGTTTTATTTTAAAAAGTCAGTCGAATTCTGTAAACACAAATTCTACAAGTTATTGAATAATTCCAGTGTTATTGCCTAGGGGGTGAACCGTGGGGCATGTTGTCACACCCAGTGGGCTGGGTTATGATATATTACGCCATATACAGGCTATTTACGTATTTATAAAAATATGACATCCAACCTGACATTTATTACTTTTTTTGTCCCAACCCTGTCTGAATTATGTCAGTGTCAGGTTTTTTGCATTCGCTTACTTACCCAATAGAAATTATAGGCCTACTATTAGAAACTGTCTAATCTGGCCGCGATTATATTTATATTGAGTCATATGGTGTTGCGTATTGGCCGCGCTGGATGCTGCCTGCGCGACGCGATGCGACACACACAAAAATCCTGTCAGAAAGCTGCTGTACAATTCTATTTCTGACTCACTGCCCTAATTCTAACGCGAAAAATAGATACATTTGCAGCGGTCGCTTTGTAGTGCCTAGACAACATCTGTTGCGACGCGCAGCGTTTAACTTGAAGTTTGCAACCAACATACAAAACCACTGAAACAAAACTTTCATATTTGTAATTGGACTTCATTGACTCCAAATCCTGCAGTTGGTAAGATATAGACCTAGGGGACATTTTTCCCCAGTCATCTCAATAGCAAAAATTGTAACTGTATTCAACAAGCTCTTGTGACAACTTGCCCCGCAGTATATATAGGCTAGTCAGCATTTATTTTTTAAATACTCGATGTATTATACTAGCTGGATTGTTTTGAAAATGCATTTTCTTCAACTTTCTGCCGTTGCTTATTCCACTGAGCTTATTCCACTGAGCACGTTTCATAGACAGCGCGCGGTGGTCATGGATCTCAAATTTTCGCCCATGTTTCCAGATCTCCCACAACATCCTAATCTAAGTCATGTTGTTTATTAATTGGCTTACAAAAAGGCCACTGCATCTACGAGCAGCAAGCCGGTCATGTCCTTTTGATTAACTTAATTAACGGGGTCCTTCTCATGCCTTTAGGATCACTGAAATGGAAGGCGAAGATTTTCCTGTCTTTTACATCCTTACGTCTGAATGTGGGCTATTTGCTGAAGGCTTTGTGCAAATGCAGCTTTCTCCCCTCTGTATTTGGAATAAACCTAATTTACTACCGATGGAACTAACTTTAAAAAAGACAGCCTTTTCATAAGTTTGCAACAGATTTATGTTTAGTTTTGACGAAGAATAGACTAAGTCAGTGTCATAGAAGTAAGTGTGTGATTTTAGTTTTCAGAAGAGTACGCAGTTTGCAGTGCAACAAAACAACCTGTCAGAGGAAGTGATATGATCTCTTCCGTGTTCCCAAAGTCTGTTTGCTCGGTGAATTCATCATCGAATGAAACGGTTCTTATGTGGGCTGACCGAAGCAAATGGACTGGATGTTTACACACTTGTCCGTCAAGTTGGCTCCATGCGGCCTTACAGATATCCAAAAAAAATGGTTAGACATCTTGGAGAGCAGAGTCGTTTAAGTGCTCTGTGTTTAGAGATCTTTTGCAGAGATTTGAGATGCCACGTCAGTATCCACAGTTTTGAATTTCTTTGATCTGTGGATGTCTAAACTCAGCACTAAGTTTTAGAGAGGGTGTTTTTATTTATTTATTTTTATTTAGGCCTATTAGTTTATTGTTAGTCTGCAGTTTGCGTTATTGACAGTCATTTTAAAAAAGGATATCCTATGATAAACGCTTGAACTTTTCTTCTGGACGTTAAATCTATTTTTAAGAACCGCCGAGCGAACAGAAGCAAATGTGATGGATACAGCAGATTTCCCCAAATTAATAGTTGGTATTTCTAATAATCGGTATCCTAATGCACATTATATAACGGGTTACTTTGCATGGTTTACTCTGTCTATTATTGGCGTAAAGTTTTGTGCTTTTGACATAATAGAAGTGGAAACTTGGTCATCATCCTATTAATAAACTTTATTTAAGAAGATTGCACATTTTCTGTAATTGTTAGAACTGGATCACCGTTTGTATAATTTGTATTAATGATGCATTAACCATAAACCAGCTTATTTATTTATTTATTTTATTTCGTATAGTTTATTAATATGTTAGCGTTTTCTAAAATAAAATAGCCTAATCGAAAACTTCCTTTTGACTTAGCTACAAATAATCTCATAACTTTAATTTGGCCTTGTTGTATAAAATAAGGACGTTGGTTTGTATAGGCTATTACTTTGAATTAAAAAAATATTAATTAATAAGATTAGAAATATAAAAAAGATATGGAATACATATCAATAGTCTGTAATTTTTTTCTCTTTCTAAAATTCTCAATAGCGGCAGTTTACAATTTTTTTGCTGCTGCTTTAGGCCTTGTTATTGTTTCACACGATTGTTTCCTTTTGAATCCAAATACAATTATTTATTTGTCTTCGTATTTTATTACAACTGTGTTTCATTGCATACATCTCGATAATAATAAAAAGAAATGCTTTCCCAACGCAGAGTAGGTAATATCCGACATATAATTTGTCCACATAAAAACCATAATGGCATATCAGCTGTTGTATATAGCTATGATTTATATTCAAACCCCAATTTTGCAGAAGAATATATCCTAATCGGATTCATTCATTTTTAGCCAGTGCGCATTTACTTGGTTGATATTAGCTTTGATTGAGCTCTGACAGCTTCACGAGTAAAATGTTCCTGGATCAAAATCCATCAAATCTGGATTCAAACTACTTTGGTGATGTAAAGTTAGGCCTTTAAGTGCTTAACCAGTCACAATTACTCGATATAATCACATTCTCCTATCTCTCATAACAATTTTGCTTTATATAGAGAAAATGTTTAGGAGGTAGGCTAAATGGTTAATTGACAGGAGCCGCACGTGATGGATTTTTGGGCGTATTGAATCAGACCGCCCTCTCTCAGTTCACGGGTCTTTGTTTCTGATCCTCTATATCCCACCCACTTGAAATGAAGAGGTGGAAAAAAAAATCGCCATCTCTCTCGTTTATACACTAGCTTGTCCCCTGTTAATAGCATCCTGGTTCACTATTTGCGCGCTCGTGCTCGGGACAAGACGGGGTGATGGAGACTGAGAGTTGTCTATCTTTCTCCTCGCCAACAAACAGGATCACTCCCGAGAATTCACCGGGTTTGGAGCAAAATTCCGGTGCGTTCTTTCAATGTGACGACCTCCAAAAGTCTCCGCACCTTTCTCTGGCGCGTCGACATGAGTTTTTTATGGGACGCTACACTGACGGCGCCTCCGCGGACTTTACGCACGGAGTCAGCACCACAACTCCCCGCGCCTCGCCTGGAAAGCATACAAAGTATTTGGAGAATATGAACCAGGATCAAAAACCTTCCATTTCTGAGAAGAACTCGTCATTTTATGAGGCTAATTCTGATGGTAAGTAAAAACTAGTTCAGTAGTTTAATATTAGCTAGAAACACCCCCAAAACGTCTGTAAACGAAAAGTCGTGATAACAGCAAAATAATAATACTAATTAATAATAACAATTATAATTCTCATTAATCATTTACACAACTTTTTTAAAACTCCACCTGAGAGGCTTAAAATTAGTAGGCCTACTACGAAGAAATGTGACTAAAATTAGGCTATTAATGTTTTTAATTTACGCAGAATTACTTACATAAACATACATATTTATGATATATATATATATATATATATGGCAACTAAAAATGTAAATGTTACAACATTTAGACCCAAAATAATATCAAGGCAAGAAAAGTGGTGTTATTTGTGCTGATTAAAGATTAAGCCAATTTTAATAATCAAATTATTTATTAAATTAGTCTTTTCGGTTAATCGGTATTTCTTTTGTTCTGGAATTCAACTTGTTAAAGGCTTTTTAAATGGCCTGTTCAACATGTAATTTATTAGCGTTTACATAATTTCTAAACATATACAATAATGTCTATCTGTATTTAAGTACGTATACGCTTTTTTATTTTTCAATATGGTGATGTGCATGTGTTTATGGTTCTTTGGGGCAAAATGTTTGTTGTTTGATCAAAAAAGTTCAAGATGTTAAAGTAAGGTTGGTGTATTTGATGTTGAAAAATGTTTTCTAAACCACAAAATAAAATGTTATTTAATTACATATTTTATTTACACTTCAGCTTCTTAAACTGGTTCCGTCATAGGCTTTTCTAATTAGCCACAAACTTTTTGGTATAATTGGTCTCAGATAGCCTAGCTAATAGTTTAATGTTTGTTTTATTATAATACATAATTTATTATTAACGAATTATAAATAAGTCCTACAAGCTAGTTAAAATAAATACTAAAGTATTATTTGATAACAGCTGAAGGGTTTTTATTCAAATTTAGGCCTGCTCACAAAAATAAAAAAATAAAAAAATAAATCGTCCTCACACTTGATTTAAAAACTCACTTGGGTTATAGCATAATAAATAACTATTAGACAGGAGGTTAAAAACCTTTTGAACTGTTGTTATTTTTAACATTTTCTTTCCTATGTCTGACAATATGTCAGATAGACCAACAGAATTCAAATCTATAGCCATGGATTTGCGTGCGCCGTTTTGAGGCCTGTTACGGCCGTTCTTGTTTGCGTTTAAATGCCTTACTATTCTATCACACATTCTAAATACGAACATTGTTACTCGAACCTAAATTCGTTTCATTTATAAACGATCGTGTCGATATTTAGCAAGTCAATAACCAGGTTTACATTTCCAGAATAACTTATTTATTTTAAGATCAGGAGATGTTTTGAGCCAGTAGCTCTGTTCTTCAACCTTTTAATTGGAGACCTCACTTTATTGGGTTAATGGGGGTGTGTCGAACAAATATAGCTTGTATTTGATTGGTGGGAACGAGTGTTGAAGACAACACTTTAATAAGAAGAGGCCTGTTTAGTCTTTTAGCTTTTCTGCCATAAGTGCCAGGGGTTATAGGCTACATCAGGCATTGCGCTTTCACGTTATGCTAGTTTTATAATACAGTTTTTGACATGTTTACATTCATTTTTAAAACTTCATTTTTATTAATTTATTGCTCTTTCAGATGCCAAATGAGCCATTTTTTGGAGATATTCAACTAAAATAAATTGTTGTTCTTTTGTGTTCTTTCTATGATAGGATATAAAAAAGAAGACAGTACGTAACTGTTCTGTTGCTAAAAGCGTTCAGGTTCTTGTAGACTATTTGAAGAGATCAAATATAACAATGCCATAACTTTAAAGTTATAGAGCTCTAGTAAATGGTTTCCTCTGTTTTGGTGAAAATTAAATTAGGAAAACCATAATTCATCTCTGCCTCTTAATCACAAAGCAAAGACCGACATTGAGCTTTAAAGCAAACTGCCTTGGGATTTTTATGACCCAAGGTCAGATGTTTTTAATATCTAGAGAAACATCTAAATTCTAATTTCACTCTAATTCAGATGGATTACAGTGGAGTTCTTGTGAGGAAACCAAACAGCGCTATCATTGTCAAACAATACTATCAGCCAGTTCTATACATGCCAAACTACGGCAAAAACTATGAATACATTTTTTTTTTGTATGACTCAAGAACAAGGCCTTTACTCCTGTATGCTTTTATAATAATTAAAGCAATTATTTATTCAATTTATTGACCTACATGATCATGGCTTTATGCACAGAAATGAATAGCTTTTGTTCAATGAAATTTCAGTAAGACTTACATATTAACACACTGAGACATGGCTTTTCCCCACATGAAAATTAGGAATAAGATTATTTGATTACAATTAAAAAATTGCTACACAGAAGAGACATAAATAGTTTTTATTCTAGATAAAAGGACTGACGAAGGAAAAAACACCCTCTTGTAAAGGACTATGACTGACTTATTCCTTTTAAAATAGCTCTTCCCATTCTTTGTATTCTCCTGAGAAAAGCAAACACGTCCTGTTTGAATGATGTTTATTATTATAGTGATTATAACAGAGCTTTTTTGTCAAAATTCCTTCACTCCTACAACCTTTTAACCTGTCATATCATAACAGTTATGGATTTTGAAATGACATGCATTTTACTGTACTATTCAAGCAAGCGTTTAAGCTTCCAAAAAAAATGATCTTTAACTAAAGCCATTCAATCTCAAGTTTCAAGCTTAATCAAAACAGTAAGCTCTGCTGACAGTGTGTTATTATCCTTTTTAAAGTTCGTGGAATACTCAAAAAAAGACTGAATATTTGAAAGAGAAAATGTTGCAATGTTGGTTTAATGGTCTACTATTTAATATGAACCGCAAATAATATTTTTAGTTTTATGTGCCTGTTGCAATTATTTCAGGATAGTCAGGAAGTACATTACATGTCTACTGGTGATGAGCAAAATACACCGATTGCTAGGAATTTTGAACAATTTCAAATGTATTTTTTAACAAAGTTATATTTAAGCAATTTAAGCTGTGCTGCTATGGAAACCTGCAATATGATATGTATTCATGTAACTTGTCATAATTCTGTCTCCTAATTAAAAGTAATATATGTGACATGCGTCTGTGGTTAGTCTGAGGTTGTTAAGCCCTGTCAGCTAAATCAGGTGAGGAAAAATATTCAGACTGTACATAAAAAGAGTCATTAACTGCAGTTTAGAAGAGAAGAAAAGCACTGTACTTAAACAGAAAATGATGTTTAACTAGTCTGGGCACAGGATTTATGTTTGCTTATTAGAAACTAAATGTCATTCTGTCTTGGTGTCAGCAGGAGATAAAACCATACCCAAGGCCCTTGGATATCCCGCTCTAGACTCCGAGTGTTGTGGAAAACTCAAAGAGCCGTCCAACGGGTTGCCTGTAGACTCCATCGCTGACTCCATCGACCTGTCAGGCAAGAACAAGAAGCGGAGAAACCGGACAACTTTCAGCACCTTTCAGCTGGAGGAGCTGGAGAAGGTCTTTCAGAAGACACATTACCCAGATGTGTATGCACGGGAACAGCTGGCACTGAGGACGGAGCTGACGGAGGCAAGAGTGCAGGTGTGTTAGACTCCACCTTCTGGGAAAGACTGTTTAAGATTATATATTTCAATTGGTATTATTAAAATTCAGAAAATGTGGTGTCTGTTCTCGCAAAGGCTGCATTTATTTGATGAAAAATGCAGTAATATTCTGAAATATAGTTAAATTTAAAATGTAGTTTATTCCTGTCATGGCCAAGCTGAATTTTCAGCAGCTATTAGTTCTTGGAGTATCATGATGTTTTTAGAAATCATACTAATTGTAATAATATTTAGTGCTCAATAAATATTTCTTTTGAAAAACTACTTGAACTGTGACCTCAGTGGGGCCCTAGGTCTACTTCACTACATTACAATTAAATCCTAATCTAATCATGACAAGCTACATTTTAATGTCTATGACTCCTAAATAGATATTTTACAACTTTTTGTGAAAAAATTAGGTAGGTAATTAAATTATGTCAAGAGTGCACCTAAATCAAAGGAGTTCAGACCTTTGACACAGAAAGTCTTCTTAGTTGCCTCATGCTTTGGAAATGATACATCAATTGAAAACTAAAAATCTCAAAATTCATCCCATTTTGTATTCAGACATTGCATTACCATGGAAATGGTACATCAGAATCATATTAGAATTTAAGTTTGGATAGTGCACCTCAAGGTCTATGCTCAAAAATGTGAGTGACAGTTACCAGGTTTTTATTTGAAATATAGTTTTTGTAACTGTACAACAAATCCTTGCTGAGTGAGGTATGAAAGGCAGAGTTTTACGTTTAATATTTGGATATTTAGGTGTGGTTCCAAAACAGACGGGCCAAATGGAGGAAAAGAGAGCGTTACGGGAAGATGCAAGAGGTGCGA
Source organism: Enteromius paludinosus (assembly GCA_032361165.1). Lineage (NCBI taxonomy): Eukaryota > Metazoa > Chordata > Actinopteri > Cypriniformes > Cyprinidae > Enteromius > Enteromius paludinosus. The sequence continues at coordinate 7,709,476 of JAUMHQ010000061.1, read as the reverse complement.
AACCACTTTGCTGCTACATACGATATCTCCCTTCTCCCTCGCTCCGACTCATACCAGGTACACACACGCAAATACACAAACACAGATCACATAGAGAGCATAAGATGGAGCTTGAGAACAAAAATGTAGCTTTTGTCTAAGATTTCAGCACACACACAGGGGAGTTGCTTTGGTTTGGCTGGAGACATAGCGGATATTATAATGATTTACATTTGTTGTCAGAAACACAGACTGAATTTAGCTTTATATTGTATGTTAGTGTAATGCCATTAATCTTGCCATATGGCACAGGCTTTGTATACATGTTAATTAAACGCTAAAAATGATTTCAAAATGGTTTTTTTTTCTGTCCACGCAGATGCAAAATAACCTATGGCCAAGCAGTGCGGGAACGGGAGGCGCCAGCGGAGCGGCCAGTGGTTGTGTTCTGGGAGCGGAAAACATGACATCGTCCTGTATGACCCCTTACCCCCATCCTCACGCCAACCTACCCGGGCTCATGGGCATGTCTGCGTCTCCAGGCCATCCTCATCACCATCATCATCATCATCACCCACCCCACCACCCTAGCATTAACGGGATATACTCACTCCATGGCTTCCCAGGAAGCCTGGGGGCCCATTCCTTTGAGCCCGGACCAGAGTCTGAATACAAGCCCTCAGGCCTGGTGGCCCTGCGCATGAAAACCAAAGACCCCGGGAGCCTGTTATCCTGGCCGACATGACCGTGCAGCTGCGGCTGCGATTGTGATGACATCACTGAGCCAACAAACAGTTAGCATGCCTGCACATACCGGCCTGTTAGTGCTACTCACAAACACACAGCTGAAGACACTACTTTTAACGCTCAATGTACTGTACACATCTCGTTTTTTGCAGGCTTTCAGATGTTTTCACTGCAAAGATACATTCGATGCCCGGAATTACTTAATCTGATTCCCTTTGGAAGCATCTCATTTGTTTGTGTGTTTGTTGAAATGCGATGAGCCGTAATGGGCTTAGCACACAACTTGCCTTAATATAAAATTCTTCCTGGGATACTTAAATTGTAAAAATGATGTAATGTTAATTACCAACAATGCCGTGCAACATGTTTATTTAAGATCGTTAATGTTAATCTCATAGTTTCAGTGTATGCAATGGTTTAGCCCCATTGTCTATATATGTAGCCCCAGTCAATAAATGATTTTGCATTTTCCAAATTTGTCAATTAAAATACATCACCCCTAAATACAGCTAATAAATGTGTGCTTCTAGTAAACCATAGCAGGAATGAAGTATTACTGTATATAGATTGCATTTTGTGTTGCCGATTGCTTATGGATTACTCATTTTAATTAGGGATGCATGATATTTTGAAATCATATATTGACTGATATAACAGTTTGCTTTTTTGTTTTATTTAACGGTTTTGGTCAGTATTAAATATCAACTTGTACAAATGTAAGTTAACTTAGCCATGATCTAACACTTGAAGTTACTTTTTAAACCTAAATAACAGTGTTAAATGTCATTTTTAGAATACATTTTAGGATTCATTGTTTTATTTCTCATTTATTTATGAATAAATGATTTAGAAAATATTTTTGGTATCCTACAACAATTTAAATATCCATGCATCCCTAATTCTAATCTTGAATAATATCCAGAATATGTGGTTTCACTATAACACAGAGAATTGTACAGGCTCAGGCAACTTTGGGACCCATATGAACATCTCATAAAATTATAATGCAACAGAAATATTTTTTGTGCAGATTTCTTAAGGCTATTATAATACACATTTCCAAGTAAGGTGATTTTTTTTTTCTTTTTTACTTGAGAGAGAGCATGGCCATCTAATGTGTAATTTTAAATGTATGTTTTGCTGTAGGCTGGCCATAAAGGCTGTCAAATGTCACCCGATACATCAGCAGCATGTGACAGGCCTGCTAATACAAAACCAACTAAGTGACCACAAACCCCTCACTTTCAAACTGATGATGGATTCCAAGGTTTTACTCTGTCATATCCATCAACCGTGGGGTCTGACAGCTGGACAGAACCACAAAGCCTAATGAATTATGAATCAACTTACATGCTATGCTACTGTTTAAAAGAGCCTTGGACAAAAATCAAAACATGAAAACTTGAAAAGCAATGCAGACCCCAAGTTTATGTGATCGATGTATTGCATTTAAAAAAGATAGAAAAACAAACAAAAAAAAACATTTTTGCATGGTTTGAAATGCACCTGGGTTTCAATAACTTCTACCTGAGACAACCTACATATTTTTAACATTCAGTTCCTGTGACAGCTGTGTCCATCATGGAACAGGGCTTCTAAACAACAACAAGCATTCTAAATTCTGTTCTGAGACAACTGAATGTCAGTATACAGTTGATCGTGTTTGGTGTGTTTTTGGAATCCCAGTCCTGTGGGAAATAGCTGCAGTTAAAGTGTTCTGTTGATACAAGTGCCAAACAGCCTTGAGGAGGGCAGTTCTGTGACCCTGCCATGGGACCGGTGTGGGTTTTTCAGCTCCATCTGGGTTCAATGACTGCATGCCAATCCTGCCAGGCACTCTTTCAGGGTGATTCACTTAATTTAGATGACACATAAGACGAAATTGCTTGAGATGAAAAAAGCTGCAGTGACAGGATTTTCAAAGCTTTTCTCATTTTCCTAATTCTCAAAATGGGAACAGATTGACAGTCGCTTTGGGGCAAGCATTTCCTGCTGCTTCTTTCCTTTGTGCATCGTGGATGACAGAAACGCTGGATCACATTAAGTGCCAGTTCAGTGGACCGTGCCGTGTTTTGGAGAAAGTTGACATGTGGTTCCAATAGAGGATAGAAAGGGAGGCTGACAGAAACTCTCTCCACACCCACAGCTTTGAATTCCAGCCTGATCTTTCAAGAAAATGGAGCCAGCTCCAGCTACACATGCAAACTGATTAAATCCCAGATTAAAGGATGTGATAAAGAAATACAGTTCAGGAATACAAGAGAAGCGTTACTAAATAGATGTGAATAACAATGAAACAGACAGGGAATAAAAATGTACAAAGAGAGTGTAGTGAGTTACATGTTGTAGGCTGTAAAAGAACAGACTCAAAAGACAGCCTACAAGAAATGTAAAAATCTAGACGAAGATAAACATTCAAATATCTAAAACTTTAGGTTGAGATATGCCTATGTGAAAAAATATTGACCAATATTTTGCAGCAGGAAAATTAGGCAGTTGGAATGACATTTGGTAGAAAATAAACTATATTAGAATGACTAAAAATTACATATGCTAGATTTTGCATTTCTGTCTTTAACCCTTATTAGTAGACGGAATTATTTTTATAGAGAGCACTTGTTTTTCTAGCAGATACATTTGCTTGCTGTCTGTGGACCACACAATAAAAACTGTAAAGTTTTTTTATATTCACGTTTTGCATACACTTCCGGATTCATTTTAGTAGCCTTTTAGTTTGCCCTTTAACATAACATTTTTACTAGCTTTTTGCAGACAATTTTTTCCCCCAATTGTTCTGAAAATTTCTATTATTTAAAATGCCTTCATTTTATAAAGGTGAACCTCGCTGACAATACTAAATCAACACAGAACCGACATGGTAAAAAAGCTGCTCTTCACGTTTACACTAACGTGACCCTTCCCTTCACCTCAGCGAAAACAGGCTAACATCACCATCTGTTGGACACAAAGTGAACTTCGAGATTTGTTCTTAGTTTTATTTATTTGACCTCTTACAATTTAAAAAGATTATAGGCACACATTCTTAATTTAAATTAAATGTGATGTGAATTTCCTAATCTTTAGGTATCCACTAAAAGCAACAGCTCTTTTTAATAAAAACAATTTTATAGTTTTTCCTGCATGATTTGCGGATTTATCATGTTGACAAAAAATATCAAATAGAGTGCAAAAAGCAGATATAATATTTTCAAAGCATGTCCTCACAACATGGGAGGAGATCAGTTAAATGTCACCTCTCTTGTGTCTATGGTAAATATTTGGCGTTTGAAGCTAAAATGGTGTACACCGAGACTGGGCGCTGTACGGGAAGTCCTGATTGACAGACAGAACGACCAATGGTCTTGACGTTTCTCAGAGATTCAAGCCAATCAAAGTCGACGGGCGGGTCATGTTTTAGTCTTGACAAGATGGCGTATGCGGTTGTTTTGCCGCAGGGACACTGAACAAATCATACAGTTTCTCGTGTATATTCGTCGACGTTACAGTAGAATTAACTGCTAAAAAGTGATTTGTAAGGCGCGCAAAGCCAGTGGACATCTAACATGAAAGGGAAAGAGCGGTCGCCGGTGAAAAAGCGTTCAAGGGCCTTGGATGATATACGAGACAGGGGAGGAAGCCATCCGACCAGTAAGAAAATGGGGGTTATCTCGATTTCTGGCGGTGGGAGCAACAACGGCAATAGTTCGTCTAAAAGCGAAGGGGGTTCTGCACGACGGGGGCTGATCGGAGATAAAAGAGACGGACGGGATTTTGACGGACATGTCTCAAGTCGGACTGGAAACAACCACGGTTACACCAGCCCTGTTGCGAGCTCGAGCGGCAAGAATCACGCTTCGAGCCTGTCCTTAGAGGCGGCCGCGCGCACCAACTCGCGCGGAGAGTCGCGCGCCCCGCTTCCCACAACCGAAAGTGAGTACAAAACTTTAAAAATCAGCGAGCTCGGCTCCCAGCTGAGCGACGAGGAAATCGAGGACGGCCTTTTTCACGAATTCAAAAAATTTGGCGACGTGAGTGTTAAAATCAGCCGAGTCAACGACGAGAGAATCGCATTCGTCAACTTCAGGAGACCGGATGATGCCAGAGCGGCGAAGCACGCGCGAGGCCGGCTGGTGCTCTACGACCGTCCTTTGAAAATTGAGGCAGTCTACTTGAATAGGAGGAGAAGTCGATCTCCTGTTAAGGACCATTTCTCTGTCGTAGCAGGCCACAGACATTTGCATACTCAGAGGCCACTTTCTCCAACCGGCCTGGGTTACAGAGACTACCGGTTACAGCAGTTAGCGCTGGGTCGGCTTCCTCCTCCCCCACCCCCGCCGCTACCGAGAGAGCTTGAGAGAGAAAGAGAGTTCGCCTTTTATGAAGCCAGGGCGCGGCCTGCATACATCGCGGAGCGGGCCGCTCCTTTCCGGGAGGAGGACTTTATCTCTCCCGAGGACGACCAGAGAGCAAACCGCACACTGTTTCTGGGTAATTTGGATATTACTGTGACTGAAAATGATTTGAGGCGAGCTTTTGAACGATTTGGGACCATCACAGAGGTGGACATAAAAAGACCGTCCCGGGGCCAGAGCAGCACGTATGGCTTTCTTAAATTTGAAAACTTGGACATGGCCCATAGAGCAAAGATGAGCATGTCTGGGAAAGTTGTGGGCCGAAACCCCATAAAAATTGGCTATGGCAAAGCCACCCCCACCACACGCCTCTGGGTGGGTGGTCTTGGACCTTGGGTGCCTCTGACTGCACTAGCCAGGGAGTTTGACCGCTTTGGCACTATCAGGACTATAGACTACAGAAAAGGGGACACCTGGGCTTATATTCAGTACGAAAGCCTGGACGCTGCCCAGGCGGCCTGCACACACATGCGTGGATTTCCTCTCGGCGGCCCCGACAGGAGGCTGAGGGTGGACTTTGCTGACACAGAGCACCGCTACCAGCAGCAGTTCTTGCAGCCCCTCCCTTTGCAACACTATGAAATAGTGGCTGAGTCTTTCGTCCATCGTGCCACCCCCGAGGCCATCAGGGTCCGAGAACGGACTCCCCCGCCACTGCACTTCAGAGAACGCGAACTGTATGCTGGTGCTGAATGGCCTGCGCCTGCCATCCGTGAACGTGTACGAACTCCTGCATTCGAGCCCCTCGAGCACTTGGAGCGCGAGCGACGGCGAGAGGCCTGGTCACTGGAGAGGGAGCTGCCGGGCAGGGATGCTTCACGCAAGCGTCGACTCATGGAGGACGGCAGACATCTGGAGTGTTCACCTGACAGCAGCAGCGAGTGGGCGGCCCGACGACGCAGGCCGCCATCCCTCGAGGGCAGCCCAGGAGGGAGTAGTCGAGATGGACGATTTAGCGACTCCGAGCGGCCAGTGAGAGCAGACCGGGTGTCCCCTGCACGAGAGAGCCGCAGCAGCCTTGACCGAGGCCCTGGTGAGAAGCGCATCAAAAGCAACAGCAGCCTCTCAGAGTCCAGTGTCGGCGCGAGTCCTGCAGAGAGAAAACGCAAAGCGGGCGAGTCGGCCAAAGGTGCCTCTAAAAGGGACCGATCTGAGAGCAGCTCCAAAAGCAGCCAGGTTTCAAAGCAGGACGCAGGGGGCAAGCTGAGCATGGCCTGGAATGGCATGCTGCTCCTAAAAAACAGTAACTTCCCAGCCAGCATGCACCTCCTGGAGGGGGACCTGAGTGTCGCTAACAGTCTCCTCATCGACGGCAGCGCGGGCGGTAAAGTCACACAGCTTCGCATCACACAGCGCCTTCGCCTCGACCAGCCCAAGATCGACGAAGTGTCTCGGCGCATCAAAGTCGCAGGCCCAGGCGGGTATGCGGTTCTACTGGCAGTTCCGGGCAGCTCCGAGGAGGCTTCATCTTCGGACCCAGCATCGTCGACACAGAGGCCCCTGCGCAACTTGGTTTCGTACCTGAAGCAAAAGCAGGCTGCCGGGGTCATCAGTTTACCCGTGGGGGGAAGTAGAGATAAGGACAACACTGGGGTCCTGCACGCATTTCCACCATGTGATTTCTCTCAGCAGTTCATAGATTCTTCTGCCAAAGCTCTTGCCAAAACGGAAGAGGACTTCCTGGTCATGATCATTGTGCGAGGAGCATCTTAACAATCACAATACACACAATTCAAATGTTGTTAAATGCAAGCTTCTCTAAATGTCTCTTAATTGCATGCTCTCTAAAGCAGAAGTGGTACTAGAGTAAAGGGCAAATGTTATTATTACCTGCTCTGCCAAACCTGTACAAAAAAAACAAAAAAGAGAGAGAGAAAAAGGCCCATTCTTATAGCAAAGTTTAGCTCTATAGCAATATATTTGTTTTCATTTGCAATTTATTCAGAGGTCTAGTTTGTGATAAGTTGTACCCTGCTTAAAAGAATGAATGATATTGGGAATATTAGAATAGGAATTTAATTTGCTATTGGTCATTAAACGCTGTCTAGATCCAACACTTCCTATCAACATGTATTTCAGTCAGATTCCAGACAGTCATCCCTGTACGAAATCCTTTTTTTGTGAATGTTCATTTGGTTCATGTTCATGATTATCAATTAATCTGATTTAATGGGAACCTGGTTTATGTGTCTTGATGCTTTGAACAATCATTCAGTAATGGGGAGTGTAATATAGGTGTATGGTCCTGTAGGCCACTAAAACAGGCTCCGTGCATGTTGATGCTAGTGTTGTACAGTAAGCCATTGCAGAGGCTTAATATATGTAGCCAAAAATGTCATCAGTGTTATATCGATGGATATGGGCTGCATTTTAACACCCCTTTATCACATTAAAAATTATTTGTGAACATATTTTGATTATAAAAGTAGATATTACTAAGCCCTCCTTAGACCAAGGTGTAACATCAAGCTTTCAGTTCATTTAAAAATGGAAAAAGGTGTTCTGACATATTTTCATATTTTTGGGTTACATTTGAAAGGTTTTGAATGAAGCATAATTCTGGTTTGAAATGTCTCAGTTTAAATTATAATGGGTCTCAGAGAATTAGTTTAATTGCATAATGGTTTTAATTTAACCCCCCCACAGGACTGTCATAATTTCCCAGGTTAAACCTTGTTACAGTGATATTGTTAATAATTATTGTTATTATTATGAAGGTCTCTTTATAAAGTTAAAGAAAAAAGGTGCATTTGCTACAAAAACAGACTTTTCCATTCATCTATGTAAAGTGCATGTGCCCTATTCATGTGATATTGTCTTAATCGCCCATAAATTGCTAGATATGCCATGTGGATAGCTCTAACAAATTAAGGTGTATAACAAATGTAAAAAAAAAATATATCAAGCCCACGAAAAATAGAGACTTGATGCCCTAAAGATTTGGTTCCTGTGCACTGTAAGACAGTCCTATGTTTTATTTGATTGACATACCGTTAGTTGACAATATAGACGTACCTTTAAGTATGGGTTTTAGTTTGAAATATTACACAATGTTGTGGTTCTTAGGTGTCATCATTTGAATGGTTTTAAAACGGCAGTCTACACTTTTTTTCTAAAATCCTAAAGAATTTGTGTTCTTAGTCTGTTTAGCTAATTGCAGTGTACTGACCTGAAGCGTAACTAACATCTTTTCATGTATGACTTTTCTATTCACACTAAATTGTGTTTTAAAAGTTGATTGCTTGGTGATTTCACAACATAGCAGCTGTTTGTGTACATGAATAAATGGACATACTGTACGTTCAGTCCTGGCCACACACGACAGGACAGGACAGGAAATGGACCGTTTCACAAGTGGACTTCACATGGCTGGAAGCAGAAATGATTGTTTGAAATGATTCAGGAGCCCTTTGGATACACGGGGGCAAGAGCTTTCCATTTAGTGTTAGTGTACTCTCACAGAGAGCATCTTCCTGCTTGTGTAATTTTTTTTTTTTTTGTGCTTACAGTTCCCGTATTTAAACGGAAATAATGACACTCTTGATTTGTGCTGTGTTTACCTAATTTCTTGATTGGGGGAGAAAGAGGAAGCGGTCACTCACTCCTTGCACAGCTTCTGACGTGGCTGTTTGTACACACACAAAAAAAAGTGCACTGGCCCCTCATTTGATTATATCACGCTATCAATAAATTGTTTCATTTGAGGGAGAAAATGTTTATTCGTTGGAAATCAATTGAAGAACGCCTGCCGCTGCTTTTTTCGGTTGTGTTTCGGGAGGAATTGTTGCTCGATTGCTTGTTTCTGCTCAGGAAAGAGAAGTTCTCCTCCGGGATCAGTCATGGCAGTGAGAGCGAAGGGCGAGAGAGGCTCGATGTTGTTGTTGATCTGTGTTTTCCACCCTTGTGTCCTGGAGTTGCCCAAGTGCTAAGTAACTCGAGGGCACCGCTGCCCTCCCCAACCCTCAAACAGATCAGGCAGCGGGGGGCCGTTCTGCTGAGCTTTTGAGATGATGTTCACGCAGACCTTCACCTAAACTGAAATCTTTCCATTCTCCCAGGCTGGCGGCTGCTTCCTGTATGTGTCCTTCATCTGGAAGTATCCAGGCTTGCAGTAACCAATGCACGAACCTCAAATCAGTGATCTCCAATATCAGAGGAGCAGGCGTTTGTGTATCCCATCCTTTGATTTCGTCCGATATGATTTTGATTTGCTCCATTGAAAATCGGTGAAGGAAGAGGATTTAGAAAAGCCAGAAGCGTTTTAGCCTTCGAAATTGTCGAGTTCTGATAGTTTTGTTTTCTTAAACATTTGTTTTCCCGAAAGAAAACGATGAGCGGTACGTGATAAATTGACCCTTCGTTGTCGAGGAACCCCTGAAAGAAAACGTGCTGCCCTGTGTGAACCCCACCCAGAGTTAACCTGGAGATTGCTTGCGAGGAGCCTCATCAGGAGGAAGAAAAATGAACTTCCCTTAGTAAGATGTCCAGTCAGCTGCATCACTTCACCAGCAGCTCGCGAGGATGCAGACCAGTCCTCTGGTGTGGGTGGTGAGTAGGGAGTATTTGCTTTATACCAGGTCTTTAGACTTTAGAAGTCTTCCTGGTGCAGGTAAGTTTCAGTTAAGTGTCAGCAAATACAATAGAACAATGCCATTGGTTGTAACTCTGACATGTTGGCCTGTAGTTTCCAAAATCGAATTCTGTTGTGTTTTGAGGGGGGAAAAAATACAAGAAATAAATGCAGAAATACATGTAATATTTTAGCTAGGTGGTTATTGTGATTTTACACACAAATCTTAAATCGTGAGTTTACCTAAAAATGACAGTTTTATCATTTATGCACTCATGTTCTAAACCATTATGAATTAGTTTTTATTAATGATCTGTTATGTTTAATTAAAAGGGCAAATGTAGTTGAAACACTCTTTAAAATATGTTTTTGTGTTCCACAGAGGAAGCTCATATGTTTAGAACAATTGTTCCAAAATGATGAAAAATATACATTTTTAGGTAAACTGTTTCTAAAAAGTTGATTATATTATACATTTGTATTTTTAAATGTAGGCAAACTAATAACATATTATTTTCAATAACTTAAAATAAATCTTCGGTAATATCCCTGAGAGCAGAGGTCTTCAACCCTGCTCCTGGGGACCCACTGTCCTGAAAAGTTTCTTTCCAATCTGCTTTAACACACCTGCCTTTGTATATTCGAGCAATCTTGAGGAGCTTTGATTAGGGTTATAGCTAAACTCCACAGGACAGTGGGTCCCCAGGAGCAGGGTCGAAGCCCTCTGCCTTAGATCATCAAACAGATTCAACTGTCTTCATTCAGATCTTCCAAACACTAAAATGACACCCAGAAACACAAAGCCATAATAAAAAAAAAAGGTTGTGGATGTTCATTCATTTGAATTTTGGTTATAAATATTAGATATTGCTTTTACTAGATCTAAAACAATTACATTTACAATTGACCTATAAAATGTAGTACAATCCCACACTTCCCTCTAGTCTCTTAATTCCAATTAAAGCTTTACTAAACGTACTTTTAGCCTTACAAGCCTTTTAGTCAGCATTATAATCCTAACACTTCACTGGCTTTGTTACAAATTTGTAACGGGTTATATTGTTACGATTTCTTAAAACATTAGGAAGATAATTGACTCAGGTTTCACAAGTTCCTGCTGAATTGTCCAAGTGTTGTTATTTTTCTAATAAAACAGTTTATCAGAAAACTGTAGAAAATCATGCAACTGCTCATTTAGCTCTAAATAAACGACATTGATGATAGAAAAGTGCTTATTATGGGGGATTGGTTGAATTAGTGTAAATTATAATGGTTGCCCTAAATATATTAGAGGATATAAGGTTGTTTTATTGTTTTTCCCCAGTTCCCTCCATAGGACTTAATACTGGTATACTGTGAAGGTCACCTTATAAAGATAAAGACAAACAATAATTGTCTTTGCAATCATAGATTTGTCAATATGAATACAATCTACACAATTTTTTTACCATCAGTTAGATGGTCTAGTCAAATTTCACAGTACAGCTAAAGAAACAATGGCTTCTATTTCATATTTAGACTGTTCCTGTTGGTTTGTCTCATTTTAAAGGCTGCCCTTTCTGAAGGCCGCATTTATCATTCACATACATCATCAAGACTGCCTCATTTAGAAAAGCAACCATTACTTTCCAGTTTAAGAGAAAAATAATTTATGCCTCGCCAGTTAATTTCATAAACACTTTTCAGAAATGAGACATCCTAAGGTTGCTATCAAATGCGACCTCATGAGGGCGCAGCTCTTGAAATGAAACAGCTTTCACCAGGAGCACAGATGTGACACAGTTTCTCTGCAGAACGGTTTGAGATCTAACTAACATTAAAATCCATTTGCATTAACACGTGTAACTGAAAGAATTCATTTCTGAAACGTTATTTTCAGTTACACATGTCAGAATGCTAATAACAATCAGATGTGCCAGTCCGTGGCGCTCAGCTGTAGTCTAATGTTTTCTCCTGTATCTTCACCACAGTTCTGACCGACTGGCTTGTCTTCAGACGCTACGGAGCAGGCCTGGTAACTTGGTAACGGGTAATACTCAAGCCCCTCCTCTGGCCTCATTTACATAATCTCTTTGTGCGGTCCATGCACTGTTCCCTTCCCACTTTTCCAAGTCATGAAAAGAGCACATTAAGTCTGACAGTCCAAAACATTAGCTCATTGTTCTTGGTTGTAGCTTAGTTCTCTGCATAAGCTACCACATGATGACTATAAGCTATTTCAGGCCTCACAATAGGCTTTCTACCTCTTATCTTACTAGGAATGATCATACTACTCTGAAAGATAAATGCACGAACTGAATGCAGTCAGAATTATTCCTATAAAGAGTTAACTCTGAACTCTTATACCTTATAGAGGGAATCTGATGATTGTGTTCATGATGTTATAGGTGACCTTTTATTTCAAACGTCTACTATTGCGAGACTATTTGCTGGTGTTTTTTTAACCAATGTCCTGATCTGAATGTGTTCCAGGTGGACATTGTGAGTATCTGCTGAGTAATGAACGCACACCTGGGCTGCCTTCAAGACGGTTTGTTATTGATTAGTAGCCTGTGTTAGCTACAGCTGAACAAACATATTAAAATATACATTTTTATGTACGTGTAACTTTCTACACATTATTATGTGCTGTTTTTGGTGTCTGCAGAACATTGTTTCATGGTAGGTATCTATTCATCAGTGATTAAACACGAAAAGAGTGCAGTGCATCTCATCTCGACTCACATTTCCGTAAGTACCAGCTCATTTAATGTGATTTTGTTCAAATGGTTTAGAATCAAGTAGGTTCTATTTGTGTATTTAAGGAATGTCTTGGAATTGATGCATTAGATATGGAAATTGTTGTGTGCTATATGAATCGTTTTCAATAAAGATAACCTTTTACACTACTTTGTGCTGTTTTTTGTTGTTACACATAAAAGTGTATGTTTAAAAAATTTTAATATGAATGCTTTTTCATATTAAGACATTAGTAAAGATAATCAATGGACTTCAGACTGCGCTGTTTCAAAGATTATATTTTCTGAATTGCTATTTTTTAATATTTTCCTCATAATTTAGATAAGATCTCTCAGGGATTAACAGATATTTTACCCAGTGGATGTCAAATGTACTGCTAGCTTTAATCGCAGTCTCGTAGATCTTGACAGCCTTGAGCACTGTCAACAAAACTAATAATAATGACAAAAAAAACGAAAAACCCACAGACAACAAAAAACGTTCATCTTATAATCCTCAGGCCAGCATCACGCTATTACATTTTTCCAAAAGTACAAAATAGTACAGTACAGTATAGCTGGTGAAGTCTGTCATTGACATTAATAGTGTTATTGCGTCCCCTTTAAGGCTACTTTAAAACAATTTTTACAATTTCCTTTCAAAAACACTAGCCCATTTCTCCAAAAGCCCTGCTTTTATCAAGCTACAGTTTAAAAAAAAAAAGATTTCAGTGGTGTATTGTTATCTTTATGATGTGCTTATTTGTTAAATTGTCACATTTGTGCGTGTCTTGCTCATTCTAGGAGATACTTAGTTTGTCATTACTTGGCTGACGAAAGAAAAGAATTGGACATTCCAGAACATGGACTGCCTGTTAATTGACACAACATTCCAGTAGCAGTACACGTCTCGTGCCTCTAGAGGGCAACAGCTACCAGAGAGAACTGACGACATGTAACATGTAGCAGTAACGAGATTTCTATCAACACAGGACATGTTGAAATGCATAGATTGGTAAATTATATTTCTACTGCATCTTTGGCTCTCATCACAGGATATTTAGCACAGTCGTTGCATACAAAGGCAAAGAGTGGTGATAAACAGTGCACTGTAGTGTACCCAACAGAATCAGAACCTAAAAATGAAAAATGACAAGAAATATAAAGGATTTGCACTTTAGAGAACGCTCAATATAAATGCCCAGCATCTGGGCCTCTTGTACAGGTACGCATGAAGCCACAAGCCAACTGACCTAATTCTTGCAAAACCTGGCAACAGAAGAATATTCACTTGTATTCGCACAGCGGTTCGTTCCAACCAATCTCTTGGTTGTTGTCAGCAGTAAATGACAGTGTGACTGATTTGGCACCAAAAAAATAAAAGTTAGTTCCTGGAATAATCTGGCCCAAAATCTCTTCCAGTTGGGGAACTAATGACAAAATCTGTCGATGTTAGCCATTATGACTTGATGAGGTCCTTTACACAGTACTGAGCTTCATAGCAAAAACAACATTAACAGACATGAACACGCATTAAAGGCTAAAGAAGGAGGCTCACAGAGTCTTAATAGGCTTATTGCAATAGACCCATCCCCATCTGACAAAATACTCTTCTTTTACTACTAGTGTATTTGCCTAAATGAGTATTCTGCGGCCTGTGATACAAATGTGCAATCATATCAGTGAAAGCATTTGAGTAACTTTCTAATGTAGGAAGATCCAGATTTATCATGTGCTGTAAAATGAAAGCTTATGTGGTGACGACGGCTCCTCATTTTGTTCTCGTGCTGATCTGATCGCCATTAAAGATGGCGGTGAGAGATGCAAGTAGATTTCTTCTAAAAACAATTTAACCAGCTCCATTCTCAAAACAAAAGTAGTTTGCATTGTAGTGTCCTGAAGCATTCATTTAGTGGTCTCTGCATTCAAATGAACATTCATTTGCTTGCCACGCTGTGGTCCCGCCGGATTTTCAGGACAGGTTTTCTTCCGATCAGCCCTCAGGGGGTGAACCGCATGACATGGTGAAAAGTAATATGGCTTTGAGTTTAGTCCTTTATTATACAACACCATTCCTCTGAGGCGCCGGGCAGAAACAGCCATTGCTCCACATCAGTTCTTGGTTTAGCGTCTCTAGCCGCTTCTTCCGGCCTTGCCAGCGTCTCGCCAGAGGCTCAAGGAAAAGAGAAACTGATGATAACAGATAACACACACCTGCCAGGTAGAAGGAGCAGTCGTAGGTCTGAGTGTAGTCGTACAGGAAGCCTTTGGGACGAAGTGCAAAACATTAGCCGTATATAAAACTGCTGACAGTTTTCCTTAAATAGTCATTGAAGGTCAGTGCAGAAACATTTAAATAATTTTTTTTTCTTTATTTGCAAGATATACTGTAGATCGGACTGAAACCTGACACTTAAGATGATGGACTGGTGGAAAAAACTGGAACACTTTCCACCCCAGAATCCCTCCACACCTGTTTTCTGACTGGATATGCTTTTAAAACCATGGCTTGTTTTCACTATGCAAGCAGCACCGGGTTATATCCGAAAAGGCCTTGGGTAGAATAGAAAAATCAGTTTTGCTTCCCTGGCTGCTCATGATTTTTTTTGGGGGGGTGGGGGTTGTGGAAGGGGGCCCTGACAAGATGGTTCATGTTAGCATAACTGTGTTACAGAGTTCAAGGGAAGGTCTATACTCGCCTTCCTAAAGAGGCCCCTCTTCAAGACTTGTTTTTCCAAGAACTGTATTTCACTGTAGAACTGTTCTATGTAAGGAGATTCTGTATTTATGTTGATGACCGAATATACTTAATAAATAGCTGCAAATAAATATATCTAGCAGCCTAATGGAATTTGTTTAGCAAGAAATAGTAATGAAAATGAGCCTTATACTGCATATTTGAAAAACTGAAGTTAAAAATGCTTTAAATCTGTCCAGACTGGTAATCCTATTTTTAGGTGGGTTAACATGTCTTCCATCTGTAACCCACTTAAACAGAAATATGAAACTGTATGACCGCAGGGTCCCTCAAGCCACACACACACAGACGCAAGCTTGTCTTACACATTATAATGTCCAGCCAAGTCTTTCCAAAGCTGCTGGTTATTCTGGTGAGACATCAAGGCTGTGTTCACCTACTGATGTTTATCGCTTGCATGATCTAGTCAAGGAGTTCATCCAAACTCCACATACCTGCCAGAGGAGGACCTGTTAGACAGCCAAGCCCCACAAAGAACATTGAGAACCCCATCGAGTTGTTCAGCTTTTCAGAGCCCACCAAGTCTACCTGGAAAACACAGACAGAGAAATGAATAATATTTCAGATTACAGATGTATGGCTTTTCTGACTGGGCCAGAAATAAATTAACTTTGGTTAGCAAGCTTTAATAGAGACATATATATATATGACCAATGTAAACTT
>JAUMHQ010000061.1:7644873-7676787 GCA_032361165.1 Enteromius paludinosus | reverse complement strand
TATATATAGTCTTGTGTAGACACCCATTAGACTTATTTACCACTCATATATCAGCTGTAATTTTATTAAATTGTAAACAAAACTTCTTATTAAAAATTGTATTCAGTATAAAACAAGTTGACAATGACCGTGAGCACATCAGAACTCAACAAAGGGATGCTTGAGCTTTATTAATGGGGGCATACAAGACCAAAAAAAAAAAAGACTGGCTAATAATGCTGTTCTAAATTTAACTCGGCTGGTTTATAATAACACAAATCCAATGAAAAATGTGCTGCTCTAGCTGGTGTCATTAGGAAGGATTTGCTTTAAGTGAAACGTCCAGTGAGGTCTCTTCTCCATCATCCGGTCTAGCGTCATACAGAAAGAGATGACGAAGTCCCTGCGGAGGTGTGGGTGGGGGGGAAGAGAGGGGCGAGGGGAGATAAAGAGAAAGAGAGATGGAGAAAGAAAGAGAGAGGACAGAGCCAGACCTCAGACCTTATTTCAGAAGTTACCAAAGACTGAGACAGGAGGACAGAAACAGCTGACAAGTGAAGTCATCTCAGGGCCATACTAAATCCACCAGGAGCTTCACAGCACAGAAGAGAGATAATAGGGAGAATTAGAAAAGCCCCTAAAAGAACGCTCAAGCTCTTAGTGTTTGTGTCCCGCTGCTGCTATGAGCAGGGTGTTGATTTTGTCCGTGCTCCTGCTGTCCCTGAGCTGGTGCAGATGTGCCGTCATCACAGGGGTAAGTCTGACAAATCATCTCACAGGATGGACTTTCATTCAACTTAATTGTATTATTTAATGATGTTTTAATTGAATTGATTGATGTTTTATTTGTGCAATTATACATAAGTTGGTTTAGTTGGTTTTGATAATACATTTAAATAATTAATGGTGAAAAAAGTAAGCGGGGGTTTGCTTACATCCTAAAATGTATACAGCCTTAATTTTACTTATTTGGGCTAATTGTTTAAAAAGCATGTTTGCTTATAAGCCAATATTTTGTCAAATTAAATGTAATTGTAACTGACGTTTTTGCTCTATATACTTTTACAGCCCTAATTAACATCCTCCATTTAATATATATTTTACTGGATATCATTTAGCATTTCCATTTCACATAGAATATTAAATATTACCATTGCATATGTACTGTATTGATCGTATAATTGTATTACAGGGGTGTGTGAAAAGAAACTTACCAAGAAGTAGTTTCAGAAGGAGTTTCTTGACTTTCACAGGTTTTAATAGTTCAGAAAGAAAAAGAAAAAAAATAAAAATACAGAAAGAAGCATTATTTATATTTAATCATAAATCAAATCCAACAAATCAATGGAATGTAGATACATTAAAAAAGCAAATGCTTTATCATTCATACAAATGCCCTCTTTAACAAAGCCATGTAGGGCTAGATCTATGCATTGGGAATGAATGCCATACCCTATGTGACTGATGTAGTGTTTGTGTGTCAGGCATGTGACAGAGATGTGCAGTGCGGTGTGGGTCTGTGCTGTGCTGTGAGTCTGTGGCTCAGAGGCCTGCGTATGTGCACACCACAGGGGCTGGAAGGAGACGAATGCCACCCGTACAGCCACAAGGTATACGCATTCATACAGCCATGAGAAACCCCTCTGGAATATGAGCAGTGATTTGACTGGCTGACCTGAGGCAACCCAGGCCTAACTGTTATGGGAACTGAAAGGGAAAAAAAATAGAAACCAGGAGATAAACAGAGGAAAGATCAAAAGAGAAAGACTTATTTTAGACTAGTCAGACCGGACATACAGCTTATACAGTTCGTCTAAGAAAGACATCAAAATCACTTACTCAACCTCAAGTTATTCCCAACCTGTATGAGTATTGTTCTTGTGTTGAACACAAAAGAAAACCCGTTGACCTTTTCCTCCACACTATGGAAGTCATTGGGAGATGTAAAAAGAAACACATTGGAAACAAGTTTGCAATCTCATTTTAAACAGCTGATCGGATCGTGGAGTAAACATGGGTGACTGCCAGAGATGACTGAGAAAGGCTTTAAAAGAATCTGCTGATAAGAGTAACTGATATTGATCGAATGTCTCACAGATCAGGGCTGTTTATCACTCTGTCCGACAGTCTCAGACTGATACAGAGATACAGAATCTTTTCCATTCAGCTAAGGTTACGAGGCGAAGAGAAACGGATTTGGAGGGTCTTTGTGACTCATTGATGACTAGTAAAACTGACAAGATCCTTAAACAGAAACCTAAGCCTATAGAGTTTTGAAATGGATCTTGATTAGCTAACCCAACGGCTGAAAGACTGAACTAAAATGATATCTTCACAGCAGTCACAAAGTGTCAATTATTCAGAGTTGAGGTTTTCATGTGTGGATCTTAACGCTTATTAACTTGTGACTTATGAAGTTATCTGCATGTTTTGACTGCAGGTTCCTTTCCCCGGCAAGAGACAACATCACACTTGCCCCTGCCTGCCTCATCTGGTCTGCACCAGGTACAACGACAACAGATATCGCTGTACCAGCGACTTCAAAAACATAGACTTTTAACACTGGAAACTAGTGAGAAAGAGATAAATGAAGGTGGGGAATACTTGAAAAGGAACAGCACCAGAAGAATAATAACAAGTGCCATAGCACCTTTTAGTCATGTTCATTTTTCACTCTCATGCACTTTGCACTACAGAAATGCTGCCATCCAGCTGCCCCAGAAATGCTGACACACATTTTCCACCGTGGCACAAGGTCTACCTCAGAATCCCTGGTTTACCTTGGCACCCACTACACTTGATAGTAAAAAAACAAGTTAGTTTCAACATCTTTATGTTAGCGCACATGCAAAACAGGCATTTTGTAAGGAATGTGCTTATAGGCGGGAATTTTCTTTAATATGCTGTGAATTTGTTGAAGGCTTAATTATGGTAATTAAATGATTATCTGTCTGAATGGTCTTTGTGCTTTTCTCAGTATGTGAGTATGTGCTATGTGTGAAACAAACACATTTCATATGAAATATCTGATGCTTAGTAAAAAAAATCATTTTTGTCTAGTAAAGACAGCTAAATAATGTCATATTTTAATATTAATCAAATTATTTTTTTTATTTTAATACAAAATATTAAAATACAATAATAAAATATTGTAAATAAAATAAATGATTATTGTTTACCATGCATTAGAGTGTCAAAACAACTGTTTGATTTTGAGAATGGGGGTCAATATTAAAATTATACTTTGTGCATACAACAGTCACATTCATTTTCTATTTAAAGATGCATGAAGAAAAGATGACTATATAATTCCCTTTTTGAAATGTTACTTCTGTTTAACAGCCTATAACACTCCTGTATGACTGGTTTCGTTTGAGTTTCCGTTCAGAAAATTAGCAAAAGTAACATGAAAGATTGTTTATCTGAAATCTGGCGTGAATAAAGTGGATTCTTTTAACCTCTGACACCTGCTGTGGACAGGTCAACAAACTGCCCAGGAGCTGGATGAAGACAAAGCAAGGGTGCCATGAAATGTCATTGCTGAATTTATTGGTGTGGTTGGGAAGGTGGTAGATTAACCTAGTGTCCTTTAAATCCTAAAATATTATTCATTAAACACAACATGTCTGACCACATGTTTATGTTGCCTCGCTCCAAATCTAACTGGGTTTTTAAAAAAAGGAAGTGCAGCATTGCAAAATTTGGTTTCCACTGATTTTCAACATTAGTTTCATAACTGAAACTTTCTCTGTTCATCGAAAAAATAAAAAGAGTAATCACCCACACGAGTCAAATACCTAAATGATTTCAGAGTACAATTTTGTAGACGGTACTTTTTACTTCTATAGACATTTTCAGGCATTTATTATAACACATTTTTAATGTAAGAAATTTTCAAGAATAAAATAATAGTGATATTGTTAAATCTCATAAAACCAATCCATGAAGAAAACAAAACCACAACAAAAACAGATCAAAGCAATGAAAGCCGAACACAATTATTGTGCGTGTTTATGCTGCTGCTCTCATAATAGTGGAATATAATACACTTTCCTCTACTGTGACTGAACAGTTTGAAGTAGCATCAGTGTCTTTTGAGTTGTGTATCTGCAAATTGGCATAAAGTTCAGATGAATCCTGGAAGGGCTTAAACTCCACCGTAGTGTAGATGATGCCATTCTGCTCCTGTGGAGAGATGGTGAATAGACAAGGTTTGATTACATTTCAGAATCAATAATTCAATCATCCACCCATGCTTCCATAGCATACGTAGAATCTAATTTCCCCTGTTCAGGATGATGACAGTAATTAAGGAATAAGCTATAAGCTGTAACAAGTTGTGGCTTAACTAATTATTCACCAAACATAGATTTTACCTCAGATTAAACCTTACTGATAGCACATGGCTGACCACTTATTATTAGAAGTGGGATTATATATGACAAACAACAAATAAACCGTAATCTGTAAAAGTCACTACACTTAGATGTCTTACATCTGCTGTTGTAAGTCTTTGCTAAGGGACTGAATCCATGTGATTATGAGTCTATAGAGAAGATACAACACGTATAAATTGCTTACCAGGGCAGCGTTGGGAGAACCACAAATTTCACTTTCATCTGTAGTGGGGAAAAGAAAATGTGCTCAGCCAAAAATTCCTTAGATAAATGAACATCATCACTGTTCATTCACTTACCTGTGGATTTCTTCTTCCTGGTCTTTAGACGGTAAACAAGCAGTGTCATTGAGATGACGGCAAACACCAGAACACTTAAAACAGCAGCTAGCGTGTAGGATTCTCTCCAGCCCTCACTGCTTAAAATATTGTGTTACACAGATTAATAACTCTTAAGAATTGGAACTATAAAGGTTCATGACTGTGAAAAAATTTACCTTAATTTTATTCTGTCGTCCTCTGAAACAACTGGTGCAGAGGGAGAAGAAGAGGGCCAGACAGTTGATTTGATGAAGGATTTTGGTGAGAGATGAGCTGTGTAATATATTTTGCATATTATAAACTATTAACATATGTTATACATATATTATTACATACAATACAACCAGCAAGTGAGAACAAGTAACTCATGTATTTCTTAACCTTAAATCATTGAATGCAAATTTAGAAACCTCATACCAGAAATGTTAACTTCAACATCTTTATAGGTTCCAGGGAAGCCTATGACACCACATCTGTATCTGCCAGCATCCATTATGCTTAGGTTTGTAATTTTTACCTCAAATTCATCATCATAATTAGTGATGAATATTCTTCCTTTATACTGGGGTGCAAATTGTCTTCTATTATTCACAAAGGGGTAGCACCCAAACTGATTAAATTTGCAACAAACTATTTCATAAGTATTATAATATGAGTAAAATAAATATTTTAAAATCATTTCCTCTGAAGAATAAAGTACACTGAGCTCTGCCGTTGAATTCATTCCTAAAAAACAAACAAACAAACAAACAAACTTTTACTGAACAATAATGTCTCTGAAAAATAGTGGTGATAAACATAATACCATTGTTTATTGTTGCTTGAAATATTGTATTTTATGTCTATGTTATTACGAGAATTAGACAATTTTAAAAATACATTTATGTAGCTACAATTGATCAAATGTCTGCTAATAATTTGGTCCTATGGTTTCAGTCCAATGCAAAATTCTTCAAAATAACCAACAACTGAAAAAGCAAGAATCGTTCTCACCGTTCTCTAAGAGGACAAGAAGAAAGAAAATCAGCTTCATTTTCCACTCTGATATTTCAAATATTAAAAAGCTGAACTGACTTTATGTTCCTTTCCAGCCGAATTGAGTCATGACCTAACCATAAGACCGTGACGAACAGCTGACAGAAAAGGAAGAACAACCTTTTAAACACGTCAGAAATGTTTTTTTACTGATTTCCAAACAAACACTTAAACATGACAACCGCATCAATATTGTAGCCTATACATAAAAATTAAGATTTCTATCATCATGAAAAGTAGAAATGCTCATTTTAAATAGTGTTTGGCTTGAAAGGAGTATACGTTAGCTATAGTGTATGTCTTGAATGTCTTGAGTACGTCTCCATCGTACCCTGTTACACCACAAACTTGTGTAATGCTTGCATGAAATGACAACAAAGGATACAGCTCGCAAATGATCTTGAAATAAATGGTTTCAAATATCACCAATCATCATAATTCATAGCAGCGAGCTGAAAAAACAGCTTACATTTTCAAAAACCTGCACTAGCCCGACTAAAAAAAAAAATGCGTACGTCAGATCCTGACGTAAAGCTAAGCACTCCGCGTCATAGTATAGAGCGTTTTTATAAATCTATGGCGTACGCACACTCTAGGATCAAATCTGTGCGTACGTACGCACACTTTATAAATGATGCTCCTGGTGCCTACATATCACGTTTTCATCCCCCAGTTATCCTTTGAATATTTGAGAATGTTATAGAATTAAATATTCTGGTGACTGAACATTTAAGGGATCAACTTTATTGAGTAAATAGTTAAAGACATTAGTTTGATAAGAGACACGGGCTACTCGAGAAAAAAAAAAAAAAAAAAGGTTTGTTATCCTATTTTTAAAAATCATTGTTCATGCATGACATTACAATTAAAAGTTTAATAACTTTAGTTAAGCTGGATAGTTATCTCAACAAATTGAAAGCGGCTATCACTAATTGCATAATTATTTTTTTACAGTGTAACCTAAACATGGTTGCCTTGAGAGAGCATCACAAACTGTAAACATGTTGGTAAACTCATTCTGAGAGCTCACATACTGAACCTGGGCAATGGAAGACAGAAAAACAAGAGATAGAGACAAATACTGTCAGACTGTGATGTGATCATGAGTACATCTTACTGAAGGCTTTGAACATGATTCCTGTAAAAGTAAAGTGGAAGTACCTCAGTAACTTCACTGTGTCTGGTCATTAGGCGCTCCACCATCTGTCCATCTGTGAAGTAAAGTGAATCATATTTAGGACAAGAGTTTTAAGATGTTTCAACCATGTGGTCATAAATCAGACGCATAGAACTGCAAGTGTGAAAATCACACATTATGTCCATGCATTAGATGTAAGAATCAGTCACATTAGTATTCAAACATGCTGAATGTTTTGGTTCTACCAACCTGCGGATTTCTTTAGAAGAAACACAATCAGTGTGGCAGAGACGACAGCTAATTATTTTTTGCTGTTTGGATCCTAAAATTCTTCAAAACATCTTCTTTTGTGTTTTGCAGAAGAAAGTAGTTTTGGGTGACCAGTCTCTTGAAGCTGTGTGACCAGATTTACCAGAAATGTATCATTTGAGTCCTGCCGTTAGATTCATTCCTTAAAAAAAAAAGCACTGATGTCTCTTAAAAGATGATTGACATAATCCCCTTGTTTATTGCTGCTTGACATTTAATTTGTAGGACTATTATAAAAATTACAAAAAAATACCTAACAAGTAAAACAATTAAGGTTCTTTTGATAAATATTTTTATCATTTATCTACAGCAATCCTGTCATATATTTTAAATAGGGAAAACATACAGTTCTAGAAAATTTTCTATATAGTCTATAGCAGATTTAAGTTCATAATTTTCATTCAAATAAACACAGGAAAAACAAGAATCATTCTCACCGTTATTCAATATAACCAGAAAAATTGCATAAAATTTCCATGCAATATTTCCCTTTAATTTAAGTGTTCCTGAAAAGCTGCACTGGCTCTTGTGAGCATTTTATTTGAATCTCTTTTCAAATTGAGGAACAAACTATTGAAATACAAGACCATGGCAAACACCCTTATTAAATAATAATACTAACCTTTGCAAAATGAAAAATCAGCAAGATGTCTTAATAATATACACAAGTGCAAATAATGTTACATGTTTTCAAATTCTATTCAACTCCATTCCCTATTATCATGTCCGATAGCTTTGCAAAACCTGAACTGTATCAAGACGTCTTCAAGAAAACCAACTATCAGTTCAGATAGAGGTGATTTATTTGGTAAGCATTTTAAGTTCCTTTCTGTAGCCATCTAAAAGAAAACCAAATCTCTAAAACTTAACAAGCTAATGAAAACAAATAATCAACCCTGGTTTATCAGCACTTCAGCTACAGCTAGGAACTGTTTCATAACAATGTGACATCAATCCTCCAGTCTACCGTTTATATACAGTCACTGAAGTAGCATCCATTGTAGCACATCACAGCGACACGTAGAATTAAATACAGGGATTTTCTATACAGACAGCTCTTGGCTTTTGTGTTTCCTTTTCTTTACAAGGCAAAACACAGTAGGCACACAAAGATAAATTGCTTTAAATATTTACAAAGGCATGAGTCGTATAATTTTCAGAGAGGGTCTAACTGTACATTCACCCTCTTACTGAATAACTCTGGAAGAAGACAGTTGTTATTTATTATCGTCAGAGTTCGCAGTGTCCAGTGCAGTCATCCGGGACGCGCCTCAGATTATCTGTGCGGGTATGTCTTGTCTCTACTCCTCAGTAAAAGTGATGACGTCATACTGGATGCCCTGCTGCTGCAGCTCTTCCAGTTGTTCAGGTGTGGCCTCGGTGTAAACCGTCTGAGCCTGAGCCATAGCTGCATCTGCAACAGCTACACACACAAACACACGTCGCTTATATCTCCTCTGATCCTCTTTAACATCCCCAGAAGGTTGCAGTATTAACACTTTCTTTTCTTGGCTTTTTGAGTGGATAAAACTCAAAGGGTAGTGTGGAGGTGTAAGCTCATACCAGTGACAGCAGAATGGGCAGCTGCCTCGAGGTCCTCGGGGGCCACTACCTGCTGCTCGGCAGTGATGGGGACGTACTGGATCTGTCCATCCTGAGATAGAGCGATCTGAGACATGACACACAAGAGATTTACTCATAAAACAAGAGGAAATAAAAACATTATGCAACACAATCATTTTGACTGTTAAAGCTAGTTAGAAAAGGCAAAAAAAGGTAAATGATCCAAATCAATGGTGCATTAAATAGATCAAAATTGACAGTTAAGACAATTTCACTGATGCATGCTTTCCAGAAAAAAATATTGAGCACTGTTTTCAATATATTTATTAGAAGGGTCATGTAAAAACTGAAGATTTTAGTAAAGACTGCTTAAAATTCAATGTTAAAATTAAATAAAATTGACAGAACAATAATTTCGCTATTTTTGATTAAATAATTGCATTTTAAATTCTTACTAATGCTACATTTTTGCATGATATTAAGTTCTTGATTGATGTCATTTTATTAAACTAGCATTTAAAATACACATGCTGTGATTGATAAAAAAGCTGCATATGGATCCATTTAGCATTACGTTCCATAGAATCTAATAATTTCAAGTCTGAGGACATGAACAGCTCAAAGTAGAATCTCAAAGTTATCGTGCTGTAATTATTCGAACACAACTTTAATTCAGCCTATTATAAGCTGTAACATAAAAAAGGTGCAATCCGTTCTGGGCTCAACCTGTTGCTCCTGCAGAAACGTCCCGTCATGCTCATACTGAATGTGAGCGATCCGCCCATCCTCCATCTGCAATAACAATCAGAATTTGTTTTTTTTTCCATGATGATGACATATAACATCCCATAGACCACAAATGACAATAAAATGGCTTTCAGGCTGCAGTTACAGATAAAGAGTCTGTTCTCAGCTATCAGAGAACTGTTCATCAACAACCATGAGGAATTCTGGACCCTTGGGTTATGAATGATGGAAAAGGCACATACAGTACTAACCTGAATGTGGTTTCCTTCAGAAACCACTACATATTCCCGCGGGAGGAGGTGCTGAACTCCATCCTGAGAGATGATATACTGGACCTGAGAAGATGCAGGGAGAAGAGAACTTAAAGCATACAACTGAAGGTCTTGAATCAGGTTCAGTGTCATAAAATTCTTCAGAAATCATGCTAATATGCTGAGATTTGGTGCTCAAGACAAATTCCCCTTATTACTAATGTTGAATATATACATATATTTTTTCAGGTTTCTTTGAAAAAACTCTAAATGTTTGACTGATAGTGTGTGTAAGATATAATAAAATCTTAGAAAACATGTACCTCAGTGACCTGATTGTCTCCAGTCATTAAGTGCTGTACCGTCTGTCCATCTACTGTTGTAATCTGCTGAATATAGGTTGCCTCCTCCTGAAAAATGTTACATTTTGTCAAAACCATGCAAAACTGAAAGCCTGATAGGCCTCATATAAAATCTGTTTTACACATACATTAAATATTAATAGGCTGCTCTGTTGGCCAAAAAGTGTCAACCACAAAGAAGATGAGAATAAGACTATGTGTGTTGTGCAAAAATGCAATACCTGGTCAGAAAGAGTCTGATCCTGGGCCACAATGATGTGTTCCTGACCCAAAGCCTGCTGCAACCTCTCCGGACTGATAACTGCCTGACCCGCCTGCAGATCTGAACAACACAGGAAAAGGAAATATGCACAAGTACTAATAAAATGTCAGATATTTAAAATGGGGCTCTGTAAATCTATTATTTCTATATGTACAGTCTTACTGTGGGAGTCAGCACTTACTCTGCAGTGTGGCTAAAGCTTCTTCATCACTGTTAACGATGATGGTCTGCTGAGAGGGGACAGAGCGGGTTTTACGGGGCGAGGGTTCTTGAGTATGAAGCCTCTCCATGTGGAACTTCAAATGGCCGTTACGATTAAACCTTAAAAAGAAACTCAGAGCACTAAGTGGCTGCAGAGATCTGAGAGTACATGTGTTGCTTTCATCAAGCAGTGGAAGTGTATATAACCATTGATTTAAACAGCACTAATTCTCTTAGAATAATTCTCCCCTACCTCTGGCCACAGACTTGACATGCGTAAGGCTTTTCGTTGGTGTGTGTCATCATGTGGCGTCTCAAGTCCTTCTTGTTTTTAGAGGCAAAACTGCAGCTGTTGCATTTATGAGGCCTCAAATATGCATGCATGGCCATGTGAGACTAGGATTTTAAAAATGTACACATTATTAAAAGCATTTACACAACAAAAACTGTTTTTGTAGAGGTCAGAAGAAGTTATGAATACTGAATTAAAACTCAAACCATATGACCTACACACCTTGACTTCTGGCCAAGAAGGTGCTGTATAGTCACAATCAGGGCATTTGAATGTTTTGGGGTCTATGTGCGCCCTCTTGTGGTTCTCCATGTCTGAGCGACCGTGGAAAGCCTCCATACAGATGCGGCAGGAGAAGCGTTTGGTGTTGAGCTGCTGAGAAGGAGGTGATGGACACAAAGGAGGGGAACCTGGAGCTTCGCTGCTTAGCTGCAGGAGGAGAATTTTGTAAGTTAATCTTTCCACTGGGAAATTGGTTATTCTATCTGTGAAGTATTCTATCTGTGAAGTCTCACCTCTACCTGCTGCAGGACTCCATCTGTCAAGCCTGAGCTCAAATAAAACTTCTCTTTATTCTCTTTGAGAGGTGTAGAGATGGACAAGGGCTCGGTGCTCACTTCCATGACCTGTGGCTCTGCTGAGGGTTCCTCTAAACTGCTGCCAAACACACATGCATCATCATCTTAACGGATTTATATAACATTAAAAAGACATTACAACAGCTGTTTGTGACATTTGGTAGTACCTGTGTGCTGTCTCTTCGGCGGCCTGCTCCACCACACTGAAGTCTGCTCCCTCGTATGTACCAATGCCAATCTGTGTCACCTCTTGCGACACATCCGTTGTCTCCTCTTGCTCCAAAGTTCCTGTGGCTGTCTCAAACGCCTCCTGCACAAGAGTGTCCCCGTTCTCTGACACATGAAATGTTACAATCTTTTGAGCCTGCAAGGATGAGCCCTCACTACCAGAGTCAGCTCCGGTCCATGACCCCGTCTCTAGAGTCTTACCATCTGGTTTCAACACTGCCACCTGAGAAGAGTGATCAGTTTATCACAAAAAGTAAAAAAAAAAAAAACTATACATTTATTTATTAATCATATAATTTCAGTTTAACAGGCTGATGATTTTAGAAATACAAATTAACACATAAGCTAAAATCTTAAAAATGCCGGTATTATTAAGTATTTGTTGCATTGTGCATTATGTAAAACAGATATTTTATTTTAGATTAAGGTATTCTACGTGTAAAACATGTCTGATGTCTGGTACACATGAAGTCTATGTATGCGTGCATTAGAAGAAAAAAAAATCTTGTTTTAAAAGAAAACATGACCCTTTTTCTGACAAAGACTATTTATAAATAATGTATACTTTGTAATACCATCACAAAATGTTTTACTGTTTCCTTTAACATTTTTATTGCTTATTGTTATAGTACGAACATAAACTTTTTATTACTTTTCTTTTACTGTATGTTTCTAGGCCCCTTAAACTTCCAACTAATAGATCCCATACAGATATGTTCAATGGAAAGTCCATTTTAAAGAACAATTCAAAGGCAAAACAGTGATTTGATTGCACACGTACCAGTATTAGCCAATGGTTTTGTTGTTATTGTTAAAATTGGTATCATGAAAATTCCAAACTGACACATTTTATCTATGACCTTAATTCACTTACTGGTAGCTCTTTTTATATTGAATTTTATAACAATATTTTAAATTCCAATAGACAATGTGAGGGTGTCAGTACAGTACCTGCAGTTCTCTGGCGTTACTCATGTTCAGCAGCAGATCTAGAGCATTTTGGGCTGAGAGGTCTGTAGTCTGGGCTGTGATGGATGGTAAAGATCAAATGTATTAATAAGGTGAATGAGGTAATATGTACAGATGAATTCATATTCACACCATATACTGTATTTTAGGTGTGTTCCAATTAATGATAATGTTTCTGCTAACCTTGCTCATAAATGATGGTAGTGTTTCCCAGTGCATCTTGAGATACAGATGTTTTCCCTATGGACTCCATGGTTTGGAGAGTAATGGGGTCCACTGTTACCTTTAGGTGTAAAGCAAATATATACATATATTGAGGCTGGGTTTTTCTTCCGTTCTGATAAATACTAGTGAATCAAAATGGTTATAAATGTACATACAATGGTCCCTTGAAATTCTTGTGTTTCATGCTGTAATCTCAGTTCCTCAATCTGCTGCACGGTGAAAACGGACGCCTGCCGCTGGCGAATTGGCTCCTCTGGGTGGGATCGGCTCCACTCATCAAAGGCCTCGGGGTGGCGACACTGCACATGTAGGCGCAGGTTCTTCCTGTGTCTTGTTGTGAAGTGGCACATGTCGCATGAGAAGGGCTTTTCACCTGAGTGGGTGAAGATGGACCGAAACGATCAGGAAACCTTTCTACCCACAAAATGTAAACATTCTTAATTGTTAAATAACTCACCAGTGTGTTTAATGGCAATGTGGGACACCAGGAAATCCTCTTTACTCGTGGAGTATTTGCACTCTTCGCATTTGAATGGTTTGTCGTTGGTGTGGGACAGCTGGTGATTAAGCAGGTGCTTCTTGTCATTGCAGGTGTAGTCACAGAACTCACATTTAAACCTGACACAGGAGAGGAGAAAAATAGCTGCCTTTACATTATGTTTTAAAGAGGAACAGACATTTACACTAAGTCCTGGCATCTCACTTACGTGCTGTTGCCACAGTTCTGGATGTGTGTGAGAAGATGCATTTTAAAAGTGTAGCGCTTCTTGAAGGATTTCCCACACTGCCAAACAAAAACATTTAAATGAGTAAAAACACATCAAATATCTAGGGTTGCACTTTACAAAACCATTTTTATCAAGGTTTATTATGCTTAGCTTATTCACTGATTCATCAAGACTAGTTAAGGAAAACCTTACTTTGTCACACATGTGAGGTTTCTCTGTGCTGTGTGTCTTCATGTGCTGCGTCAGGCGTTTCTGCATGGGATATACACGACAGCAGATGGGGCATGGAAACTCGGACACTTTGGGAACCTGTGAAGGATTAATGGATGACTGCTGCTGCATGAAAACCAAACAAAGCAAATGTAACCCGATACATGTCTTGAATCTTACCATATCTGTCTTTCGACTCCTAAAAGAGAAGAAACAAAGAACATCATTGTCATATGTGAACTTCAAATTTGAATATTTGACAATTTGAAGAAGACGGATAAAAGTATTTTAAAAATCACACTATCATACAGACAACCATAAAAGTTCAATTCATGTCATGTGATTAATGAAAAGGAGATATGCTCAATTCTTACTTGCTTTTGTTGTGGACAGCCGAGTGCCGGATCACATCTTTCTTATAAACACTGGAGTAATCACACACCTCACATTTGTATGGTTTTGTACCTTCATGATTAAACATGTGCTCCTATAAGACACACATGCATCAATTTAGTAGAAATATACATTTATTTTGACATGAGCATGTATTCTGTAAAAAAGCATTTCTTTTTTCTTTAACTACTGAAAGTGAATAAAATATCGTTTTTTATGTATTTATTGATTTTCAGATGAAGGACTCTACTTACCTTTAGTGAGGACCAGCGTTTGCAGCGGTAGCTGCACTGCAGGCACTTGAAACGTTCAGGGTCATTTCCTTCATGAGAATCCACATGGAATCTGAGATCTTCTTGCGACAGAAAGCGAGAGCCACAGATCCAGCAATTATGAGGTCTTAGCAGAGGCTTAAGGGATCTGTAGTACTTGCTTTAAAAAAAAAAGGATAAATTAAACTTTGAAATTTTTAAAATTTTTCTGTGGGTGATCAAAGAGTACTTACTTGCGATTCATGTACTTTTTGTACTTCTTTTGAAGGAATCGTTTAGAAGGCCTGCCTCTTTTCTTGGGTAAAAACTCCAGGTCGTCTGGGCCTGTGTTCGATGAGGGATCTTTGTTTTCTGAATCTGACTGGCTGACGGCTGGTTCCACTGCTGACCCATTGGATAGTGAGGAAGATCCATTCTCCAATCCAGAGGAACTTGCTTCTTCAGGAGCTTGAGGGTCCCCTGCATTGCTTGTTTGATTTGCTGCAGGTGACTCTGTTTTATACATGGGTGAAAATAATAGTTCAGTAAATAAAATAATAGTAAATAAAATATCTCTATCCTGAGGTAGATATATTATTATAATATTATCTTCTTCCTCTTAGACATGATAAGCTGAATTAACACTAACCTGAGTCAGGAAGGAATTTTCGGGGTGGCCCCACCGCCCTACGGGGCCGTTTCCATGAGGTAGAGGAAGATGATGAAGAGCATGAAGGAGGAGGAGTGCTGTGACTGGAAGCCAATCTGGACCTGGCCTCTTCATCAGCTGGCTTATAATCACTGTCACCTAAATGCAACATTCAGATAAATTAAAATTGAAATAGGAAATTGAATATAGTGAATGCAAACTGCTCTCCACTGACCTTGATCATCAAGAGCACCGGCATCAACGATGTCATCTTCTTCCTCTTCTGGTGGATCCTCCTTCTTGACCTCAGTGACCGCTGGCGTCCTGCTTTCGGACTTTCGAGGACGTCCCCGTCCACGTTTCTTTTGGCCCGGAACACCTACATGAGACAGCACATTCTGAACAAGAGAAACTAAAGAGAACTGCATGCATAAATGAAGACCTGACTAAATGTAAAACTGCACAATTCTTTCTGCATTATGTTTTTGAAATTGCACGTTAATAAATCACATAGGCCCGGTTTCACAAACGGGGCTTAGCTTAAGCCAGGATTAGGCATTAGTTAAATTAAGATATTTAAGCAATTTCTTCAAAAATGCCTTGTAAGAAAATATTACAGGTGTGCATCTTAACACAGAACAATGACACTGCCATGTTTTAAGTCAGAGCAGGATATTTTCATCTGAGACAGCTCAAACATGCAATTTAGTCTGGGACTAGCTTAAGCCTTGTCTGTGAAACTGGGGGATAGTGTTGATTAATGAAAGCTTAGGTTTAGGGTCAGGGTTAACCCCCAGCCTATTTCACCCGTGCCTAAATCTGCCACAGCCATTTCTCTTATAAAGAACTCATCGAATGTATCTTACAACCTTGATATACCGTCCAGCCCTAATTTAAGAGTGCCATTTTGGACAGGGCCATGAATAGGACAGATATCAAAAACATTTACACATTACAAAATGTCAAAATTAGTCTCCTACTTTACCTGGTGGTTTAAAGTGTTTGTCTCTCATGTGGTTGATAAGCGTATCCTTGGAGACACTTTTATATGGGCACATCTTACACTTAAACTGGTGTACGATCACCACCTCCATCATTTCCTCTAGCTCAGCTATATCTGGGGTTCTGTGCCCAGGCTCATCCACCACCCCAGACTCCACCACTTCAGGCTCTGGGTGGGTGGAATAGGTCCCACTGCTACTTATGTATTGGCCAGGCAAGTTATCATTGCAGTCCATTTGATCAGTGAGCTGGGATCCCACTGTGTCAGCCAGTGAGTGTTGAACGGCACCCTCGTCAGCATATAGCGATCCCTCTGGCAAGTAGGAGTGCTGGGGATCTTCTACCCCACTTTCTTCCTGCTCTGATGCTGAGACGCGCTCCCTGTCATCCATGCTGCTGTCTATATAACGTGAATGCTGCGGCCGCTCAGCACCCTCAGGGCCGTAATCTAAGTAGCCATCGCTGCACTCTACGATGTAGCGGGAGGAGCGAAACGAGCGTCTCTGAGGGCTACTGTTCGTACCGCTGCACTCTGCTGCGTAACGCCCTAGAGGTTCTTCCGAGTCGGCCACGCTGTAGTTGGTAATCCCTGAATGACGTGGGGTCTGGTCAGGTTCGGCTCCTGAGCACTCAATGTACCGAGCTTCTCTGGTCTGGTCCGGGTCGTCTCCTCCACTGCACTCTATGTACTGGGAGTGTTGTGGCTGGTCTGGGCGGACATCATCGTGCTCACGGTATCCGGAGTGTCCAGGCTGGTCGGGTTCCACGCTGCCCTGTGGGTTTTCTGACAGGTCTGCCTGGTCCAGGCAAGTGGAGGTAGGTCCATCGGCAAGGGCTTCAATGGCAATGCGGCTTGACAGAGCAGAAGAAGACATCTGAGCCACCATTGGAGCTCCTGCACACAGTAAAGAAATGAAATGGCTATTTGAAAATTCAATTGAATACCCCTATTTCAGCATTATGTACTCCCCTCATGCTGATTCAAAGCTGTTTGTATTTCTTCTGTGGAACAAAGATATTTTGAAGAACTTTGGTAACTAAAGAGTTACCATCCCTATTGACCTCTTTTGCATTTTTGTCCATTTAATGAAAAGTCTGGGTACTGAAACCATTTAGTAACCAACATTACCAACAAGATTTTTACTCATACTGGTTTAAAACAATAGGATAGGGAGAATTTTTTTTTTACTTTGAAAAAGTTCTTTACTGCACTGAGAATGGTAGTAGCACTATCACATTTTGGACAAATAATATACTAATTGATAACTTGTATGCATTTAAAAACTAGATTAGTCACATAGATTTTAACAAGAACAAGACAAAAAGGAAATTTTACTACAATATAAATACTGACAGCACCATATGTAGGATGCAGGGACAAAAATTATTATCAGCCATAAAATATGAATGCTCTTGTTGTTCAAAACATTTGTATTTTTCTGTGGAAAAGGATCATTTAGTACAGCAATTGTTAAGATGGTTTCTGACTCTGTAACCACCATTGTCCACAAAAAAAAAAAAGAATTCCAGAAGTTTGGAGGTGAATTAATGTAATAAATTATGATGGTAACACTCTACAATAAGGTTCATTGATTCATTCATTATTTAACAACATTAGTTAACAAGAAATAAGAATGAACAATACTTCAAAATAGCATTTATTAACCATTTACTAATGCATTATTAAAATTACAAGTTGTGTTTGTTAACATTAGTTGCCCTCAATGCACTGAGCCAATATGAACGAATAATGAATGATTTTTTTATTCATTAACAAAGATTAATTATTCCTGGAAGAAATGTATTGTTCATTGTGTTTATTAGTTAATACATAAACTAATGTTAACAACTGACACCTTATTGTAAAGGGTTACTATTATGATTGTGTTATATTTGATCTTATTTCAAAGTTTCTTTTGTTTCCCAACAACGATAGAGTGCAGGTGAAAAACAGTATTTACAGTATTCATAAAATAGAAGGTGAAAAGTACCAAGAAATTGTACTACATCCCAGAGTCCATCTGATTGACAGTTTACTATCCCACGGGAGAGGATCATGTCTGGATTACAATCATACTATATAGAACATACAGAGTATGTGATGCCACACACATCCCTTGACTTGAACTTTAGAGATCTTTCTCACCATCATCAGGACCTTGAAGTATCAGATACTGTGTGGTCTCTGCGCTGCCATCCTCTGCACTCGTAACCGCAATGCATCCTGTAAAATGGGCACAGAAACAAAGTATTGACATTGAATACTACATAAAGATCACAATGTCTACAATACTAAATAATGGCTGTGATAAAAAAAAGAAGTAGTAAGAAGTTTTTCTACCATTCATGATGTCAGGGCCAATGGTGGATTCGATGATCTTGTCAATAGCTGAGCCAAGATCTGAGGACGTGGAAGCAGTGGAATCAGAAACCATCATTCCTCCTTCAGAAACAGCGCTGGAGTGGACCAGGACCTGGACAGACTCTGACACCAGGACTGACTGTGTCACTGTGGAGACGCTGGACACACTGGTTGACTGTGCAACAGAAGAGGAGTCTGGGAGATGAATTCTTCTTACATCTGTACTGGAGCTCGTCTCTGGGATAAAAACCTAAAGCACAACCCCAACCCCCAAAAAAACAACTTTATATGATTTACACTCTAACATGAAGAGATACAAGTGTGTGGGTTGTTGTCTTACCACAAGTCCCTCAGAGCTCTGTCCCACATGACAGTCTGATTCTGGGGCCGGGGCAGGAGGAGCCACCGCATCGCTGCTATCGGCAGACATGGCCTCTGAAGACTCCATGCCCATGCCGCTTTCTGATGGCTCCTCCATCCCAGAATGCCCCACATCACTGCTGCTCTCCACCTCCATCTCCTCAGAGTCCATCTCCGCTCTGTGGAGAAGCGGCTGCCACTCAGTAATGCAGAACTAAGTTGGAAATTGTATTCTGAATGATAACATGGAAGTTTAGTATCTGAATATTATTTATATAAATTATATTTTCACAAGGTTTGAAGCCAGTAAGAATTTTATTCAGTAAGGATATATAAAATTGATCAGCCAACCAACATTATCATGGTTTCCACAAAAAAAATTAAGCAGCACAATTTGTTCATAATAACAATAACTAAAAGTTTCTTGGACAACCAATCAGCATATTGGAATTATTTCAAAAGGATCATGACACTGAAAACTCAAAGAAATAATATACTACAAAATAAATACATTAGAATAGAAAACTGTTAATTTAAACTGAGAGAATGTTTAACAATCTTACATTTTTTACTGTATTTTTGATTTAATAAATGCATTGGTGTGCAAAGGAGAATTCTTTAAAAACACAAAATGAAAAACTTAATATAAAATTACATTTTATATACATCTATTGTTTTTCAGTATTAAAACAATTCATACTATACACAGTAAAATATCATATATACAATTTCTTAAAATCATAATAAATGGGTGATACACTGTGTTTATATAATTGTTTCTACAATTATATAATAATCTACAATCATATAATATATAATAGTTTATATAATTGTGTAATGTGCATGTATTTTGCCTTAATCTGAGCTATTTAAGTAAAAACCTATGTAAATAGGCTAAACCGCCTGTTTTCTTTCATTCAGTTTTAATAGTTGGACAGATCCACTTGCGTATTTTCTGCAGAATTTGCACAAAATCCTTGTTGCAATCAAGTTGTACAACTAGACTTTTCTAAATATTTATTGCACAAGGGTACATTTTTCTTTACATTTTTGTTGTATTGTATTTATTGTCGTTTTCTACGCTGAGATTTATGTTTACTGCTGACAACAAATGCAACTGTCTTGTGATGGCACCTTTCTAGGTCGCTCAAGCACATTATAAGCTTACCAACAAAACCACAAGCCAGCGTGGTCCCGCATTAAATTAATTTAATGAGCAGAAAACATCATCTTAAACATTTGATTTCTCACAGGTCCTAAACTGACATCAATCCCTCCCAACCAAAACACAAATCTAGCCATGGTTGCAAAAGAAAATCTTTTCCTTGACTCAAACTTATCAAGGACAAAGGGGCATTTGTCCTTGCTTAACATATCACCTTCTGACGCTACGCACAGCAACAATTTTATGCAGAAAATGTCACTACATTAGACACCAACAACACTTCAGTCCTCTCATGGACCGTGGCTACTCCTTGCTCGTTTCTATCTCAACTAAGAGCGTGTATGTGCTGCCCTTCTTCCTGCCTGCTCGCGCAGCGCCATTTTCCCTCCCGCCGCTGCGAGTTTATTTTTTTCCGCTCAGGCGATATGAAGAACCGCTCGGGGACCTCGAGGGCCTGCGCGAGCGGGGAGAGCCAGTTCGCCCGAATGTTTTTCTCTTGCCCATCATGGAAGAAACTGTATTTGTACACAATTCTACACCATTATTTTGAGCTACGATTTTTTCTTACCTTAAGTGGACGAGTATTTTGCTCTTCACGCTCTCGAATGAGGCTAAATAAAATAGATCTTTGAAAGCGAATAGTTGGTAATGGTTTCTAGTCGGGCGCCATCAGCGTCTCCTCGCTTCCTGTCCTCAAAGCTGGCCGGAACTCATTTATCCGTCACGGGGAAAAGACGAGAGGGAGATACCCTTCATCTGTTTTATAATGTATCACGATTCATTTAAAATGTTCTGTTCTGTGTAGAGAACATGTATATCGAGCATCTCCCTTCGTCTTTTAAGTGTTTTGTCAAATAATGTTGTGAACCGGAGGACTAATTGCTGCAAGAGGATGAAACCACCGAGTGTCTCGCGGATTAATATGACACCGGTTATTTTAGCTTAAGATTTTAGTTTCTAATTTTTGATTACACCAACATCAACATCTTTTATTGCCCATTTTGAATGTGCCGATTCAGTTTATGTTGTTAAATTTGTTCTGACAATACAGATAAAATATTTACCCCACTGCATTTGCTTTCATTCCGCGTGAACTTCGATTAATATTTTACTTGTAATTTAGGTTTTATATGTAAAGTCCAGCGCTTTCACTTATTTTTGCATTTTCTCTTTCGGCATTTTTAAAATCTATTTAAAAGTCCCTCTGAAATTACTTGTTTATTACATTCCTGTATTAGTGACGGTTTGTATTTATGAGTGACTGTAACGTTATCTCTAAAATGAAACTTGTTTTAACATAAAACGGGCATGTATGTGATTGTGTAAATGTTTACATTAATTAAAATGAAAAAAAGAGACTTTCTTTCGATGTCAATCAGCTGCTAAATGCCAAACGCTAGTTTAGCAACAGTTTAAAATAGTATGCAGCAGTTATACTTAGAATATTAAAGAACTATAGCGTTCTAATCTTGTGAAAACACAATACATATCAGATTCAGTGTTGTCCTGCATTTTCAGATATGATTCTTTAAATGGATATAATGATAGAGCGATTACACAAGGATTGAATGGTCTTGTTTACAAATTTATTGAGTAATCATAAACATTGCAACAAACAAATAAAAATATAAATAAGTGGAATGTTTAAATTAATAATATTAATATTATCATTTACACCAGGCAAATGATTTCACAATATGCCAAAGTCTGGGCTAAATAACACCTCAATATTATCTCTTAAGGCTAAAAAAAGTAATCTTTTGCTTAGAAAAACATGTGAGTGGGGTCAATACACAGACAATGGATGCTTTGTTGACAACAAATGCATTTAGGCTACAATGTTACTGAGGTGACTCCACTCATACATTTACAAACAGTTAATTCCTAGAATTAGTCCGGCAGTGCCTCGTTGTAGTTTGATAGAACAAGTTTATAGTTTCTCTTAATGTGCTCTCTTACAAAGCAGTTATATAGTAAGCGGAAATAAATTATAAGACCACGTTGAAGCTGACAGACAATTATGCCTAACACCCTGTTTCATTTGTAAGATAATTTCAGTGTTAAAACAGTTCCTTTTCCAGTTAAAGTCATAACAGAGACTTTCAATTTAATACATTCTGTCTGTGTCTTCCTCACTATATTTTACACTGAAGAGAAATGGTTTCCCTATTAAAAAGAGCTCTGTTGGCAGGTTAGGATGTTGGATGTTTTCACTGTGCACAGTGACTGCACATCTTAGCATTTCAGGAGGTCGTACTTCACATAACCCACTCGGTCAACCTGCCTTCTGGAATTCATCCTCCAGTAGAAATTCTCCCGGCAGAAGTAAGAGAATCCTGAAAAATAGCGGAACCAAATGTCATTTGCTTGATCAGATAAACCAGGCTTTATCAGCTATTTTAGACTGTTCATTTTTACTTACCCTTGTAGAGGAACACATCATGTGAATCATTGGGCACTCCACCAAAAACAGTGTCAGTGAATTTTGGGTATCCTTTGTCTATAATCTGAGCCTTTACATCAAGTCTGTGACAATAAAAAGAGATAAGATTACTATTGTAAAACTAGTTAAAGAGCTTTACACTTTCCTTTCAGCTCTTACGTTATAGTCCTTGAGCAGAGTTCACATACCTCCAGAAGTTCTCCCCACTAAACAGGAGCACCTTGCCCTTTC
The DNA here is from genome assembly GCA_032361165.1 of Enteromius paludinosus. Lineage (NCBI taxonomy): Eukaryota > Metazoa > Chordata > Actinopteri > Cypriniformes > Cyprinidae > Enteromius > Enteromius paludinosus. The sequence goes on along the minus strand of JAUMHQ010000061.1, from coordinate 7,654,137 downwards.
CTTTCTGCACAGCTCCATCCACTCTGTCCAAGTTGCCTGGCAGGCCGAGCTTCTCGATTTTACGTGGTCCAAACACCTCATTACCAGTGTAAACCCAGAACTGTTTTTCTGTGTGCATGAGATATAATTAAAAAAGCACCATTATATATCAACTTAAACACGTTCACCAATAATAAGGGGGAAATATCACAACCTGGTAAATAAGTACCTGCAAAGAAGTACATCTTTTTCGTGAGCTGGTCCTCAAAGACTGTGTTAATGACGGCTGGCAGAGCAGGCCACTTCTCGGATATCAAGAAAGGACCTTTGCGTTCCCCTTTGTTTAAGATCTTCCAGTAGTGCCTTTGAGAGAGCATTTAAAAACATGTAATTGAGACAAATGAAGCTGGTTTTCTAAGCTGTGTTTGTAAGTTCAATATGCTATATATGTTATGGCTCGTACCCATTCTTGAAGAAATGAAGCTCTTTCTGGATTTCAGTGATGGCATCAAATTCCTTGATTTCACAAGCATCCTGTGAAGGGACGACAGGTACTGTAGTGGTTGTTTCCTCACTCGAGGTGGGTTTAGTTGGCATAATCGGAGAGGTAGTGGTGAACCCTGGCTCTGGAGCAGTGGGACTGGGACCAGATTTGGGTCCTGAAAAGAAATAATTGAATAATATAGCGATTAAGACCAGAATTGTAAAAGACTACTGGGTTTAGGCATCAAAAATGTTAAATTGTGAATATACGAAAATGCATAGTAACCCTACAAATACATATTTAACTGAATAAATACCATAGAGATACTGAATGCCCTCGATATCATCACTATGCAGGGAGAAATCCTCAATGTATTTGTACATGGGAAACATCAGAGCATCTTTGATGTTGGAGTGGTCCAAACCGAGTGCATGTCCAAACTCATGAGCAGCCACCAGAAACAGACTGTATCCTGGGAAAGAAAAGACATGTTAGCCAATAACTCATTTTCCTTTTTTTCATATTGTCTGAAGGAGATCTTTTTCACTTACCTCTATCAGGGCAAAATCCCCATTTTTTATCTGTGTCATAGTTGCTGGTAGTTGCGCACCAGAGTTTTCCATCGTTACGGCCTTCACTGGTACAAGAAGAGTACTGGGTTCCAAGGAAGGTGAAAGGAAACTGGCATGGCTCGCCTTCTGAATTTCCACCAATCACTGCTGTATCTGTGAGGGGAAATATTGTATTATCAAATGCCTTACTTCATTCAAGTTTCAGTGTTCAGTCTGGAGGAATGACAGCTGCTTACCTCTGTTAGGACAGAATCCGTACAGCTTATCCTTGTCAAAGTTAGCAGTAGTGGCACACCAGCGATACCCATCATTTCGTCCATCTGTGGTGCACGACTCATATTTCTCGCCATCAAACACGAAGGGGAAGACGCATGGTGCTTCGTTGCCGTTACCGTCAAATGTGAAGAGAACTGGGGGGAAACAGAATGTTAGCCATGCTAATAATAATAAATATTTGTTGTTGTTAAATAATTGTGACCTTAATTCCACATATTAAGTCTAAAGGGGTGAAATTAAAGCCTCATAACATCATGACTGGAGCACTTACGCTCACTTGGACAGAAGCCAAATTTCTTGTCCTTGTCGTAGTCTTCAGTGGTTGCGCACCAGGGGAGACCATCTGTGCGCCCCTCTGTGGTGCAGGTGGAGTAGGATGTTCCCTCAAACAGGAAGGGAAAGTGACACATTGCACCCTCTGCATTACCATAGCGGGTTTGAATTGCTGCAGGAAACACATCAATGTTATTGTCTTCTCCACAAATTGTAATACATATTTTAATATAGAAAGACTCAATACATTATGAAAAGTATTAAGAGTGATATTATAAAGACAATATGCTTCTAAATTTAATTAACTGGCTTTTTTATTGTTTTTGAATGAGACCTAAAGCAAAAACGTAAAATATTACCCAGACCCCGGTTTAAAAACATGAAACATTAAGAAACATGAATATGAAACATATTAAGTGTTATATTATAAAGACCGTAAGTAAAATTAGTAATTGGCTTTTTTAATTTCTATTGTATGGAACCCAAAGCTTTTAAAATATTACCACAGAAGCCCAGTTTAAAACAGAGCTATACATTCTCATATACAAGTAATCATTTCTACTACATATGGAAATACTATGAAATGCATTATAGAGACAATACGTTCCCAAAATCAATGAGAAAATCAAAAGAAATGGCTTTTATATCGATGATCAAAGCTATGTAAACTGTCATTATACACTCAAAACTATAGAGGGAGCAATTGTTTTACTGTGTATCTCATGCCACTGTTAGAGTATGATGCTACATGGTGTTATTTTATCTTATACATCAAATATATGGAGTAAAAATGGGGTGTATCGAAATATGAATCAAAAATCACTCTCACCTGGTCCAGCGCCAAGGGTCCAGTATTCATCATCATCAAAATGTGCATCTCCCTGAATTCCCTCACCTGGAGGATAGGCGTGAGCCAGCAGACCATCTTTACCATCAAAGGGGTAGGGATCGCCGTGATCTGAAACAAAAAAGCAGCTCAGTCAAACTCATTCAAACAGTGCTAAATCGTAACACTTCAATCTATTACAAAAACTCAACTCACCAGCTTTCCCGAAAGAGATCATGATATCAGCAGTGCCATCATAGAGGCGTTTGAACGTCAGAGGGGTAACGTCACTCCAGACTTTGAAAGCTCTGGCAAAGGCGTCATCAGTCAAAGAGGCTTCCATGTCGGGGGAGTAGTTCAAAATCCTGGTTATCAAAACAATGCAATGGATCACAGTGTGCTCATTACAAATCTATGTGAAGTGTGGTCGTCAAAGTGTACAGATAATACTCCACCTGTAAGTAACTTCATTGTGATCCCACTTCAGGTCTCCTGCGAAAGTCTGATAGTTGCGGATGTCTGGGACCCCACAGCGAGGATGCTTCATGGCTTCAATCGTGGGTTGGTCAAGAGAGCCAGTCTCCTCCAGCCCGAGCTGCCTCTGGAGCTTCTTCAGTGCTTTAGAAGTGGACACGACTGCTTGAAGTCCGCTCTTCTTGAGGACATCTAAGTAGCCGTAACGCTTCAGATAATCCTGGAGTCAAAATTTAGATAAGAGAGGAATTAATTTAGAAGGATAAAATCAACTACACTGCATAATCTAACTATATTGAAATACTCACATCTGCCAGTTGTGTGTCTGACATGTTCTTGATCACATCTCCAGGGAACGTCACATACACAGATTTAAGCGGCACACCCCAGGCTCTTAAAGAACAGGTTCCCAGAACCAGAAACGCCAAGACTCCAAGTCGCATGATTAGCCCTTCAAGTCACAGATCAAAGTCAAATTGGAAACTATAAGAAAGTCTTTAAAGGAGATGAAGTACAAACAGTGTTGTTGCCTCCTCTTCTCCTGCTCTCTGTCTTCTCTGGTGCTCTGAAGGAGTATTTATGTGGTCCTTGGGGCTTAGTCACTGAGTACCCACCCACCTCCAGTAGGTCATTTTAGCACTCCCACTTACTAGCACTTGCCCACTGAAAAGGTTTTTATTTATTTTTTTTCATCCATTCAAAAAGTAGGGGCTTTCCAACAACCTCACAACATGAGGACACAAAAGATAGCAAACAACGACTGTCTTCAATTTTCTTAAAATAAATCGCGACTCATAAATACTATTAATTAAAGCATCTAATTAAAGCATAAAAATAAAATATTGTATAAATCATTTAAAGAAATTGGTTGAATATGACTATTTATGTAATAAAAAAAGGAAATAAATATTAGTAAACATTATAGCAACTGATTTATTTTAGTAATTCGTTATACAGTATGAGTATGAAAGTACTTAAGAAATATAAATAAATTGTGCGTGTGTATATATATACTGTATATATAGAGAGCAATGATCAATGAAAGTATAAACGTGCTTATGGAAAATAAGGAAAAATAAATGGTATATAATTTTAGCAAATTGCTTTATGAATGTTAATGTATTTATGGAAAATAAACAATCATATATTATGCATTTTGCATATAATATTTCAGTTAGTGAGTGCCCGAGAAAGTTTGGGATAATTTACCATGACAAATGTATTTAAAAACATTGGGAAAACCCTGAGCTGAAATAGTGTCAGGTAAGCAACCAATATTGCACAATCTCCATGTATTTTTCAGCAGCGCTGATGAAGCTGAGTGACGAATACATACAGGTGTCTTGCAAACACAGCTCTGTTAACTTACAATGTTGTGCAAGCGTATTCGTGTGTGCTGTGTTGACGCACAGGTTCTAAGTAGTTTTGTGCCTAGAGGCAAAGGAAATCCTAAACCATAAATGGCCATAAATTACCCTGGCTCCTGCAAGAAATGCAGAAGCGATCAGCTGTTTAGTTCAGAATACGTTTCTTAGTTGCAAATGAGGATGTAAGTGTGTTGTTAAGTGCAAATGCTACTTTCCTCATTTCTGGTCACTGATGTGGGTCTGTGTCAGTTTTTTGAGAAATTCTATTACACACACCTCACATAATGTAAAACACTGACGAAATATTTGATATCATTGCCTATTTTCAAGTTATACGCTTCAGCAAATGCATCAGTACATTAATAAACTATGACAAACAGGAACAGGAAAGACATCTCGCCTGGCATACTGCTAAAAGCATCATGCATGTCTCTATTTTAGACATTAAAATTCATTTCCTCTAATGTACACTTGATAATGAATCAGCAGCTACAGAGAGGGTGGTGACTGCCTTTGCTCTTTTAAGGAATTAAATTAATAATACAGGATAAGGTAAAGGTGTAATATGTCTTCAAACAGAACAAGATAAGGCTGTAAAGCCATAGTGGGACAAATCTAAAGATTTTGTAATCGATTCTGACACAGTGATGGGAAGATACTGCATAATACCTGATTGTATTAAGACATTCTTGTCTCTGAGACACTTCCGACCCAAATGCAATATCCTCTTTAATTATTTCATCAGGATTGAAACTTGATTACAAACAGGCATGAATCATTTTCAACAACATAATAACACAATGCCTAATTGCACATAATTAGACAACATCAGAAACCAGGAAATAGCAGCAATTCAGAATTCAGATCTAAAAGCTTTTTCGCATCTGCCATCCATTGTCACATCGGTGTCAGTGTTTTCACATGCATAACTGAGCACCATGTCGGCTCCAGAGGATTCATGTGTTGTTAAATGAAATTGTTTCTTTGCTCATTTTTACATTTAGTGGACGCCAAGGGCACATGTTGGAGTTGTTTGTGTCATGACATAAAACACTTGAGGACAAGTGGATCTGAGCTGAGGTTTCGTCGCTTGCATGCTTGACCCCCACAAGTTTTCATACACAACCAAAAAGGGGTTTGGAATTGTAATCCGTCTGTATAGGACTACTATTTTTCTAGTTTACCTGAATTTAGAGTGAACTTTTATGGCAAAATATCAAACATACTGAGAGCATTTTATTTAGAAATAGTTTTTATGGCCCACTGTAATGTCTGTATCCTGTGGGTGGAGTTGTATTGGAAAATAAATTTGATTTGTTAAAAGGATAATAAAAATTACAATATAATGAGGTCACTTTTTAACCAGTTTATGCATGTATGTATGTGTGTCTGTACTATTTATCCAAATATCCCCACACGGATAGTAGGCTAAAACCTGAATTTTCTGACATTGTCAAAAGGGAACATTGCCATGAGTGTGTGTTTAAATTTGAGTTGTGTCATTCACGTAATGGTGAGTAAGAAATTATTAGGAAATGTGTTTAAAATGTGCAATTGCTTAAACAATTCTTCTCATGCATTCTATATTTATCTATTCTGTATGAGATCTTTATTAGATCAACTAAATGGAAATAAAAGCTTAGTCCTTCATCATATGCAGGGACGGATTACCAACCGAGCCAGCGGGGCTGCTGCCCAAGGGCCCTTGGGGTGCAGGGGACCCCTAACCCAAAAGTAATTGTCATTACCCGGGCCAGGAGCTGACGCAAACGTTGTGCGAACGTTGTCTGAAGGTCTTGCACAGGGGCCCACGGAAACACTTCGGGCAAACGTTGCGTGAACGTTGCCTGGAAGTTCTGCACAGGGGCCCACGCAGACACTTGGCACAAATGTTGTGCGAATGTTGTCTGAGGGTGTTTGCACAGCGGCCCAAGCAAATATTCTGCCCAGGGGCCCACACAGACCATAATCCGCCCCTGATCATATGTACACAATAATAGCTATATATCTATAAATATAGTCCAAACAGAAATAATAGAAAATATGTTCTTAAAAAAATGTTTGCTCATGCTGATATAGAGTACATCCAGAAGACTTGTTTAATGCATAAACTCTGCATAACATTCTCAGTAGACAACAAGGGAGGGACTCTTTAAATTTAAAGACAAAACAAGGGAAGTATATTGGTGTTTATGGTTTTGAGACATACAGCTGGCATTTGATGTGGAGAGCTCTGTTATTCATTTAAAACCCTTTTCAGGACAAACTTTCCTGCGACAAGAGGGGATGTCAAACTAAGGAGGGATGTCAAACTTGGACACAACACAAGAAAATAATTTCAATATGAATTAGCATACAACAACAACACAAATGCAGGCTACATTTAGAAAGCAACAAAAATCCACAAAGCATAACACAATTTGCTGATGGTTTCTGTTTTTTGCACTGTTGGTATAATAAAAAAAAATAAAAAATTCTCACTTCATATAGTATTTCCATATTCTGACTTGCTGTTAATTTTTATGGTAATCAAGTCCTGTAACTATTTATAAGCTGGGTTAATTTACTGGACATCTATTTACAATCATTTATGCACAATCATACAGGCGCTAGAATTTCCATCTGTCACATACCCTGATTTCATCCAGATTGCTTATGCGGAAACATCTGTATCTGTTTAAGTACGGCGTCAAGTGAGCAATGAAAAATGGCTCGAGGTTGTACATATAATGCCGCAGTGTTTTCGCTATTTTACATCAAAAAAAGCACACAAAAAAAACTTCTTCTGCTGGAAACAAAATATATCGACCTGCCTTGTTTGGCAACAATAAATTTACCCTTTATTTGAGAAAACAATTCTCACGATACGCCACATGGTTACGTTGCAAGAGGAAACCACAGCAGACACACACTAGTTATTGCATTAGGACGTGCATGTGTGTGTGTGTGCTTGTGACGTCAGTGTAAATGTGACTACACAATAACACCGTGTGGTCTGAAAAGATCCTGTGTGAAAACAGTACGCTACTGTTTACCCCGTAGAGTCGATGTCGGACGGCGAGGCAAGGAGCGTGCGCGACGAGTCCGCCTCTTCTTAAGCTCTCAGGGTGAAGTATGAAAATAATTATGTTTTAAATGTCGCAGGCAGAGATTGCTAGCAATAAAATAACCACAGCTACATAGTCTGCCCTGCCCTGGTCCTCCAGCCAAAGCCTACACAGACACTGAACCCTCACACTTGGCTTTGTCCCGCTCCAGCAGGCTGCTTTTTAGGAAAACAATGCTCTAATAATATTTTATGATATGTTTGGCCCATGGTTTTTGTGTTACGGAATGGCTGAACAACTGAATAAACTGTTCATAAATCATTGAGAGTAATTACGTATTGTGTTTATCACCAATGACTGCTGGTAAAATGGAGGGCTGCACCTCAGCTATGTATTCCATATAAACATGCTTATATCATTCGGCTAATTGAATGGGAGTACATCATCCAGGAGACCAAATCATGCACTCTAATATGCAAAACACAGATTTTCTATTACTTAATTCTTGAGTAATGGTCTGAAGTGTCATTGTACTCCCGTAAGAGTGAACTGGTACTCCAGAAAAATCATTTTTCCTGTAAATATTACTCCTGGCTCCAAACTTCTCCAATAATTTAGGCAACTAAAACCAAATTTAAAGCAAGCTCCCTTTTATCTTCCTCTTTTTAACCACAATTCAAAATCCAATCAACAACCCATAGTGCCTACTTTTTTCTTTTTTGATAATTGATTATACAATATGGAAGAAAACATCTGTCACTATTTCTATTGCATTGCAACTTTAAAACTATAGGTTGCCAGGCTACAAGATTTGAAGTTACACTAGTGAAGCACCCCCCCCCAAACACGAGATAATTGATAATTAACAAAATATAAGTTACATTAAAGGGGGGACATGTATACATTTAAAAGTTTTTAAGTCATTCAGTTCTATTTTGGCTGGCACAAAAACAGTGAGGTTTGTGATTGGCAAGTAATGATAATGATCTATAAAACTGAAAGGTCTTATCACGACTGACACGATAAGAGTCCAATAACACAAGCTCATTAGTCAAATCTACATTTCATAGTATTTTAGTGCCCACGTAGAGGCTGTATACAGCTATACAGTAGTAACAAGCATACTGTGCAACGGAATTTTTTTAATACACATTATCTGCTGCTGTGTTGGGTTTTCCAGCTGTAAAAAACATTGTTAGACCAAGCTACTTTAAAAGCAAAAGTAGCATTTTTATGCTTTTATTATCAAAGACATTTGCTTACTGCTTTGCTACTAGCACATTAGATGCGACTAGATATGTTTGCATCAGACGTTGAGTCACTTCCTGTGGCTACATTCAGTAGTCATGACATTATTGGAGGTACTGTAAGTGGGAATTTTTTTTGTTGTTGCTAAATAGAGGGGATAGGAAATGAGCCACCACACCGGTCAGATATACCAACATAGAAAGCTTAAGTCAATAATTATTACCAAAGCTAAATTTGAAAGAACACAACATCTACTGAGCAGGAAGTGTGCTGAGTCCAAGGTTTCTTAACTTCTCCTCCTTTAGGAAACCCAAACAGTCACCATCCATCAAAGTCCCTTGCAGTTTCAGAATGAGATGGATTGACGTTGACTCTATCCCATCTCCTGTCAACTACAATCCTTGCTTGAGAGAGCCGTCATCCTGACAAATCAGCCTACTTTCACCTCCATCTCTACCTACTCTGGATATACCCTGCAGAGGGTCCTTTGTCACCATATGTAAGGTTGTGCTGCTTACTCTCTCTCTAAACACTGATCTGCAACAATTAATATTTTTATATGATAATAATCGACAATAATTTCATTCCAAATGGGCATATTTTTCCTGAATGGTCATCAGTGTCTCTAAAGCATAAACATGACCAGTGTTGGGGCTAGTTACTCAAAAAAGTAATATATTACATATTACATATTACTCTCAAAAATAGTAGTGCCCTA
>JAUMHQ010000061.1:7630211-7644374 GCA_032361165.1 Enteromius paludinosus | reverse complement strand
AAGACAAGTAATGCCTTACACTACTAGTTACTGAAAAAAGTAATATTATTACAGTAACGCGTTACACCCAACACTGAACATGACTAGCACTACTAGACAGCACTAGTATATAAGAATATTAAATATTTCATCTGTTTGACATCTAGTGTATAAAACAATGCATTCAGATCAGTATCCAAACCAATAAAATTCTCGTCCACCAAACAAACCATACACATAACACAGAAAATCTAATATCATGAGATGAAGTCCCACAAAACTGAATATCACTGAATATCATCACTAAGTGTGCCTTATTATTTAGACCCTAAGGTGCTATGTGAAACTAGGTGAAAAGAAAAACAACAATCTAAAAATCCATGGAATCAGTGAGTCAAAGTGTTGGGGTTGATAAATCCCATATGACTCTACCGTCTGGCAAGAGAGAACTTCTGCAAATCTTTTCATAGCACAAGCCTCACTGCAATGATTCATTTTTAGAGCCTTGAGATACAGAAAAATTAGGTATTCACTTCTCAGACTGATGACTGTTGTTGTCAGACTGTTGTTTACCGACCGAACTGTGAAATAAGTATTTATTATGTCAGTCCAAACAGCACATTTTACATTGGTTGTAAATAATAAAAACAAATTAGTGTCTGTCAGCGATATCAAGAACACGAATTGAGGCCAAAGTTTACAGGAACACATGTGAAGATAAAATAAAGCGCTGTGCACAAAAACAGAAGACAGCATATGGTTTTTGCTCAGCGTTAACCGATAAACTTTGTAAACTTTGCACAATATCGAGAATTTACTGTCACTCCAAAGCAGCCACAAGCTGTGCTCAGCAGGACCTGTAGCAAGCGGTGGTTTAACATTTCCATTTCCAGTAAAACCACACTCAAAGAAAAAGAGAGAGAACTATTTGCGATGGGTAAACAGATTTCAAAAAGTCTGTTTAAAGGCCAATTAGGTCACATTCAAATGAGAAGAAAAGAAACAACAAAAACAAAGTGGGATGGGGGGGGGCTACATCTAAAAAGGAGGGATTTTTCCAACAGCAGGCAGTTTGGAGTGAAAGAAGTGCGAAAAGGAGCGGAAAGGATTCTTTAAGTTGGCAAAGAAAAGAAGTTGTGAAGCTGTGGTTGATCGCTCACTGCCGCAGAGAGAGGGATGGACCACAAAGCCTGATTAACCCACATATAATTAGAGCTTATTTAACATGTTGGAATACACAGGACTACGCCTTTATAACAGTTTAACTGTGTTTATTTTTTTTCTCTGTGAGCAATGTCTGAGAGGCACAGTAGTCAGAAATGTCTTCTGGGAGAGAATAACAGGTTTTTTAACTTAAAAAACGGATTTTCTGAGGGACAAGGAAGCCAAACACCCACAAAACTGTGAATGTTGTGGGTGTTTGGCTGTCTCTTTGACCTGTTCAGTATCAACAAAACTATCCACAAACAACACCATCATCATCATTGCCACCAAGTTTCAACTTTATGTTTGAAAAAACAGTTTCTCTCGGTGGAGGAGGGAATTTCCTCCTCGGCTTGAGTCAGGAGCAGCTGCTAGTGCAAACTGCAGAGTACAGGCCCTGACAAGACAAAGAGAGGTCGATTCTGTGTGTGTTTTGGTGAGGTTAGATCACCCTAAGGTGAGCATATTTTCTAAACCACTAATTTGTAACTCAACCTGCAAGAATGTGGTTGTACACCAACGAAACAGACATTAGTGTGCTGACATAACACAAACACAACAAAGTGTGGCAGGAGAGAAGCATGCAGCTATAAAGAAGAAATAAAGAACTATAAATAACTACAATACTTCACTAGAGTCTGAAAGCCAAAACAGGATAGTTTTTCTGTATTTTACAATGCTATTCCATTTACACAGATAATTGCATTGTGCATTTTAAATGCAAATAGGGGTATAGAGTTATATAACCAACATACAAACATATTTTGTAATAAATAATATTAATAATCTTGTCATTTATAATAATAATAATAATTATCATTGAAATTATTAATAAGTAATAATAAATATTCATGTTTCATTTACCAAGTTAGTAAATATTCTTTTTTTTTTTTTTTTTTTACAAATAAATAAATAAATAAATGATACATTTCCAGAAATTCATCATGACTGCAGGATAAAAGTCATAACAATCCTGGTAAATTCCTGGTTTTCCACATACAGCACATTTTAACGAACCTCCCACATACTGACAGTCATATATGCAGGAGTGCCCTTTCCTGTAAGTGATAATCATCTTAATAAAAAAAAACAAAAAACTAGGGAACTCCAGAACCAGGGTGACATTAACGTTGTTAAAAACTGAATAATCATTTTCAGTCCCGGACTTCATGAAGCGAATTAAAATATAAACAAATCAGTTTCTGATTTCTGAAAACTCTGACTAAACAAATACAAAGAGACAGTGGCACATTTTGGGTTAAGAAATAATGAAGCAATCATTCATAATTGAAGTCATGATGCTATTTTATGTCAAAGCGCTCCTGAATTAATCCAAACACATTAAATTTGACCACAAATAGGCTGTTTCCATCTCAGCTGTGTCAGGGTGCAAATCTGTTTACAGGCTACTGACTGACACTGTTTAAAGGTCTGTTTGCATTAATTGGCTGATTAAATTTTATTTATTCATTTATTTGATTGATTGTTTTGTTTTTTTTCTTTTACAGGTATGCATAAATATAGCCTATCTCTAGAGGGCACTGTGTCTCTGTGTATCTTTGTGGACAAACCATTGTCACACAAACATTTGTACATGAACAAGCTTACAATATTGACATTTATCATAACAATCTCTTTTTATTTAATTAACTTGTGTGTTTTCAAATAGCTTATTTGTACAGTCTACCAAGCAAAATAATCTGTCAATCTCTGCCATCTGTTTCTAGAAATAAAAAGAAAAATCATCTATTAGTTGTCAAATCACCTGATAGAGACACACAGCCAGTCAAAATGGTTTTGAAGTGCATAATACATTAATTGTATTCCTACATTAACATACATGTTCACGTATGCATGTGTGTGTGAGTGTGAGTGGTGCCAACGGATGCGGAGGTGCTGGAATTCCCAGAGGAAGTGCTTCATTAAACCAGCAGCTGGGACCCCACCACTCTCTAAGTGTGCTACACTGATAGCAGGAACTTTATTTAGTGCTTGTTATCACTACTTTGCATTGAATGAATGCGTATGAAGATTTCCTTTTGGTAAAATAGTTCAAAGAAGTGTGCTAGATTGTTTTGTTTTTAACTTTAATGTGTGTGCTTGCATTTGCCTAATCAATTGAATTACATTAATTAATTTAATATTCTCCTTTTATATTTATACTTCATAACAATTTATAGATCGGCTTGATTGCTAATCCACTGTTTCTGTCTGCTCGGGCCTTTTAAACCTGACGTCTACTCCATAAATATTGTACTGTACTATTGATCTGCTCTGTTGGCAACCTGGCCCATAACATCTCTGTAAGCTCATCATTTTACATGGTGCTTGTTTGACAATCTTAGAGGAATAAGGCCAAAGGGGCATCTTTTTTGTTAGATGTTCTTGAAAAACTATAGGCCAACATTTGTCTAAAGTCTAGATTTCAGATTGCTTTTCTGTCAGGACCACTGTTGTCAAAGATGATTAACAATTGCCGGAATGGTTCTGTCCTGGGCAAGAATTCCCTGCGTATTTGCCTTGGCAATTTAAAGCAGCTCTCACCATGTAAGAGACAAACACAATAATTTGTCTTTAAAGGGTTTATTCTTTGCAAAGAAGGTCAAACAGTCATACAGAAACACACAGTTTGCTGCGGAGTGTGACAATGAGGGAGGGGATTCCCCACTTTTATATCTTGTCTCACCCCCAAGGTTACTCCAAACAACTGTCCACAAGAGGACAGGAACTAGAAAACCTAGTCTCCATTATTTAGGATCCTCATGACCCCTTAGGTCAAGTACAGATGCAACCCCCCCCCCAGCTGTCTCTATCTCATCAGTATAAGTAAACTGTCCTCTACCTCATCCATGCAGCCCCAGGATATGCATTGCAGATATCGTTAAAGTTCTAAATTGTTAGTACACATTTAAGAATGACTCTGAATAAGGAGAAACAGAAGGCTGGATCCTGACTCACAGAGGAGGATTAGGGGATGGAGGAAGGGAATTAGCTACTGAGTAATGTGAAAACTGCTGATGATACTGAAGAACCTTATATGTGGATGCCTAGATAGGTGTTGCATTCCTATAGGTAGATAGGGATCATCTGAGAGTCAGCTGATGCGAGCTTGACTAACGCTACGCTTCATTTCCCCTTCGTAGTTCTGAAGCTGAAGCTGAAATACCATAAAACCACTATGCTTAAAAAAAGATCTGCCAAATGTAATCATCTACAGTACAACAAGGAATGTTTTTGTTCATGTTGTGTTGGTCAATATGGAATAAACTTTTAGGGCTTACTCAATTCCAAGAAGATAAATATTTATCTTTCTCATGCTTTAAAAGCAGCCAAAAGTTCCTACGCGGAACATTTAGTTTTCAGCATCACTGAATCGGCTCTGATGTAGTAATGTTTATTCAAGCTTAAGCCTGAATAAATTATTGGAGCTTCAACTAGAAGCACTTTTAGCTCATTCATGCCTGCTGACCCAACTGATAAGAGTTAAAAAAAATAATAAAATGCTGGCCCTCATGTGTGTCAGTGCTGTTTCTCTTAGGAGGCCATTTAAGATTAGACTGTAGAGAGTACACGTATATAAAGACTGAAAATTGAATAGGTTATAAGCAATGCTGAAGCAGTGCTGCGTTATATTAAAGCCCTTCAAAATTCCTGCCTGATAGCTATGTTCACTTCATCTCATTACAATGCCCAGAGGGTATAAACATCCAATAATTTTGCTTCAACCTTACATATTTCGACAAGTCATCCTGCTTCAATGATTCACATTAAATATAATATCAATAATAATAAAAAAAAAACACACCACTGAGGATCAGGTCATCTGTTCAATTCTAATTTGTATTTAATGAAGAGCTGAATGTGAAACATATATTACTCATGGCTAATGACCCTGCCCTTGAAAACCCTTGATAATATCTTAAAAGAATCATGTTACAGATGTAAGTGAGCATGTCTGGCTATTTTCAAAAAATCTATAGAATCAAATATCACCCTTCTTGCATATAGCTTCAGAGGTATGCTATTATCAGTGTGGAACATAAGATGACTTCCTTTCAATACATTACACTGATGTCATGGGCCACTGATGCCCACACATTTGTGTGGTTAATACACTATTAAACACACTATAAAAGCAACTGATGTTGTTGACTAGTTCTTTTTAAAGTAGGGGGTAATGGAAATGTATAAAAAAAAAAAATTCTAATAATAAACTTAGATTTTTATAATGTTATAATATTAACTGTTAACTAACTACTTACAAAAAAACTATACATATATAGTCTAGATATATATATACATACTATAAAATAAATGATAAAATATAAAATAAACTATAAAATATGTTTTAAAATCAAGCATACTTGCTAACGAATGGAATGGAAGTCATACTCTTTGATGGGCAAAAATAAAATAAAAATTGTAACTGTTAAAAAAAACAGGAATTAGTGACCAATAATAGCTTTTAAACAGGTTTTAACTAATTCAGAGACCTCCCTTCATTGTTAAACGTTTAATTTCCATCACACATGTATTATATTCTTACAGAAAGAAGAAAATGAGTCATGGCTAAAATCTGTCATTTAGGAACCCTGTCAAAATTTGATCTCACATTATTTCCATTGAACACTTAAACAGCACTCATTCACTGTCATCTTAACAATACCTAACTGCTTCACATAAAATGTCATGCAAATTTTGTGAAGACGATTGTGTGCTTAAATAAATAAGGGCAATTATCGCACAATAGAAAGTGATTGCGATTCGAATTCTCTTCAGCCACAAAACACACATCCATGATGAAACTACACTGATTAAAGCTCGGGTTTGAAGAGCAGGTGCACCAAGAGCAAAGGGATCTTTGTTTTGTTGTTTTTTTAACCATGTTCACAGCTCTTCATGTCTCCAGCTTCTCAAGGCCGCTGTTTATGCTGCCATGCTCTAAAAACAGCTTCTCCCAATAGACTCTTTGGTCTCTGACACCATAGAAATACACCCAGCTCTTTCATTTTACCATGTGGTTCACTTTCAGTTTAGGGGTGTGCCTTTTCAAGCTAAAACCTGTTGAGCCAGTCTGGTGAGCCCTCCTTCAGAAAAATGCCAACAGGTGTATTTTTAAAAACAGATATAGAAAACAAAAGGCATAATAGCAACTCCAGTCGTCGTACAGATACGCTTACAGAAGCAATATAAATTCAGACTTAACCTGTTTCTATCTCAGGAAATGACGATCCGGAACTTCACTATTGAATATGATGCCTTGAATGAACGCAACACCTTCAGCAATGGGGATACCTTGGTGGGCAGAGTTATCGTGGAGGTATCAAAGGAAACCAAAATCAAGGCTCTGACTGTCAAGGCGAAAGGCAAGGCTGATGTGGCATGGACTGAGACGCACGGGGAAGACAGTGTGACATACTGGGATAAAGAAAAGTATTTCTCCCAAGCTCAGTCTGTCTTACCGGAGGATAACACAGATGGTAATATCTGATGCGACAGATGATGTTTTAAACATTTATCTGTTCAAAACAATCTTTATATTTAATGTCATGTATTCTAGCAATGCAAAACAAAGACTGTGCGGTTAGAAATAGAAGAACATCAAATTCCGGACAACACTTTGATTGTGTAAAGTGGTTTGTGTATGCCATTTGTATAGGCGAAGGTTTCAACGTTTTGGAATCGCAAGATTTGTCTTTTTAAAAGCAAAAAACACTTATATTATTGATGAAATGTGAGAGTTATGATATAATAAAGGTTTTACAAAAATATTTTGTTTAATTCATCAAAAAAATGTATGGTTTACACAAAAATATTTAAGCAGCACAACTATTTTAAGCATTTAAAAATCATCATTATCGAATGATTTATGAAAGAACATGTGAGTAATGGCTTCAAATATTTCAGCTTTGCCATATAGGAATACATTTTAAATGGTAATTTTCAAATTGTAGTAATATTTTACAATATTGAAATATTGGTCAGCGTGAGAGACTTATCAACACCAAACTTTTGAATGGTAGTGTTTTAATAAATAAATATATGTAGGACAACATTGACAACATGCATCTGTATTATTATTATTTTTTTTTTTCCCTAGGCTCTGTAACTCTTGTGGCTGGTAGACATGTCTTCCCTTTTGCCTTTCAGCTTCCCTACCAGTAAGTCATCACCTTGTTGTCCTGCAGGCATTCGGTCTGGTTGATAGATGTGACTTATAGACAGTATATCCTTTATTGATTCCCGAGAGAAAATCAATCTTCTTTTGAAACATTCTCAGCTACGTTGTGCAATGAAGCCAATACTTCAATGTGCTATATCCTGTATGTTGAAATATTGATGTATCATATGATGCAAGTTTCTTTCTAAAGACTGTTTAGTCATCCATACGAATGTCTCTTTCTCAGGGGTCTGCCTTCATCTTTTAAAGGTGCTCATGGTAAAATCCATTACAGACTTTCAGGCAAGTTGAGCAGGTCTATGCGTGCAGCAAGCAAAGCTGAAGCAAAATTCACCTTCGTGGCCAGAGCTGATTATGATCACGCAACACTGATGGTATGATCACAGTTTTTATCAGTTAGACCATAAAAAAATGCAAATCCTAATTTTAATGAATGAAATACAAAAACAGCATGTGTGGACCAATAATAATAACAGTATCGAACGATGACAACTTTACCAATAAATATGGGTTACGATGAGTTCTTGTTAATGATATATATCTCAATACAGAATATATGTACATATATATTCATTTATTATTATTGTTTTGGTTTAAATTATGATCTTTATGATGCATAGAAATTTTGTCAACAGTGTTAATATCACAAAAACCTAATACTAGCCTAAATTTAAAAATGACAGATAGCTAGAATATTAGACTGCGGTCACTCTAAGAGCTGCCCGGATCTAATATTCTGCATTTGCTTTCACTAAAGAAATTCAATTACTGGGTTTGCAAGGATACTTTCAAAGGATACATACAAGTGTATGTATTGAGGCCTGTTCAATAATAATCCCGTAGCACTGTCTTTAAGAGAGCATGCCTCTCTGAGTCTCTCAGCCAGCGAGCTCATATAGCAGAAAGAGTAATATGTTTTGATCACGCAGCCGTGAGCATGCAGCCGTGTCCACCATAGAGATGACAGTCCAAAATCTCTACCATTAACATTAATCGTGTCTGCTGGGATATTGCCCAACCCCAACCTTAAATAGCCCAAAAGACTACACTGTAATGTTGTTGAAACAAACAAACCAAAAAACTGTTGCTCTGTTAAAGGTTAGATTCAATTGAGCAGATTAACAGATATGGATGTCAAGTACGGATGTTAAAACTTTCATCCTCTGCAGGCACCTCAACATGGCAGTAAAGATAAGAATGTCATATTTTTTGCCTCTGGAAATATTTCCATGAATATTTTCTTGCCAAAGACAGGCTACCAGCAAGGTAACAGCATTTTGGTGAATTAATGGATCTATGAATTTCAAAAATGAAAAAAACATACATAGGTAACTGATTTAACTCATTTGACAAGCTGTAATACAATTTTTATATCTCAAACAGGTGAAAGGCTAGCCGTCAACGGTGAGATTGTAAACAGCTCAACTCGAAAAATTGTGCCAAAGTACATCATCTACCAGAAGCAAAGCTTCTTTGCTGGAGGCCAGAGAGCTGTTCATACCACCCAGATACTGAAGGATAAGGGAGAGCCTTTGGTGTCCTCCACCAGACAGAATCTGTCCAAAGTATTAGTCCTTCCCACAGAAATCAGCACCACAATCCACAACTGCCGAATCCTCAAAGTCGAGTATAGACTGAAGGTAGGTACACGAAAACAAGACAAGCCTAGTAGATCTTTTCAGCAGCAAAAATAGTTCAATGTACTTCATTTTTAGGTATGTTGTCGTTTTTTATAGGCTGCTATAGGGTTTTCATTAAAGAAAGGAATTGAAATAAAAGACAATGTCCCTCAAGCAAGTGTTTGAGTGCACGTTACTTGAAATAAAAAAATGTTCATGAATAAATGATGCCTTTTTCACTGTCCAGATTCTCTCTTTGAAACACCTACAGCATAGATTGTTTCTGTTGCAGGTTATTTTGGATGTATCGTTCACTAAAAACCCAGTGATTAAACTCCCGTTGATTGTACTGCCTCTACATGATGGTACCTCATCCAAAGAGTTGGAGGCTGGACTACACACAGATTTGGCCAAAATGAATTTTTTACATTAATATAGCAATGGGCTCTAGTTTTGCTTGCCCTTTTGTTTTGCACGTATTGTATCCTACTGTGAAAATTATTTATTTAAAATCATATATGAAAAAAAAAAGGATATATATCTCATAACTGCATTTTTTGAAGGCAAGAGTTTACCCAAAAATCCTGTAATAATTTTCTTAACCTCATGTTGTTCCAGACTTTTTTAAAAAAGAGTATTATGTTTCACAGGAGGAAAAAAGTCATTCATTTTTTAAATGTAATAACAATGAGGAAATGCTGAATTTTTTTTTTTTTCCGGTGGACTATCCCTTTAAAATGCAGACAATTATATATCTTTTTAAAGAAATGTATTTTATCGCTTCCGTCCATGCAAAAAGAGTACAATATTGCAAAAATAAATTAATCAAACATAAATGCACGTATCCCTGAGAGTGTTCTGGTCTTTATTGTTGGCTATTATCTCTCTGTAACCTCATTTGTTATTAGATCAGCTCAGTTAATTCAACTAAAGGGGAGGATATGTCATGTTCCTTTTATAAAGCGAGCATGTGAAGCGAAATGGAACATCAGAATGGCATTTACCAAGACACTCAAGCCCTCACACTGACATAAATACAGAGGAAGACTCTGCCTGTCAACCTGGAGGCCACTGAGCTTAGAGCGGATATCTTCAACAAAGTAGCCTTTCTGCAGCAGTATCTTTCTGCCCTTTGCTGTCTGCATAACTCACTGCTTCTCAATTCAGTGCTCAACGCACACTTTAGTGTAGACTGAAGGATGTGGAATCGATATTACAGCTAATCTGTGACCTCTGACCCGACAGCAAAAGATAAAACAGAGCTTTGTAAATGGAAGACACTGAATTTATCTGTTCCATCGGAAGAGCCCTTTTAAGCACAGTAAAATAAAAACACCAAAACGAATGACTAATTTTAATAATTAATTATTCTTGTGACATTCGAGTGGAGAAAACCCTTCAATGCTGTTTACAGCACCAGCACTAAAGGACCCATTTCACTTGATTTCTAATGTGAATGATCTAAAGATGGGACGAGTTCAGTATTTCACCTCCCCCTGCTGGAAAACAAATGTCGTTACTTCTCACTTATATGACTTGACAGTTTAATAGTGTCTGTTCTCTGGTGCTCACCATGTAATTGTAGTAATTCACTTATCGAGTAGAAATCTTTAACTGCAGTGTGTACCGTCAGTAAATAATGTCACAGCAGAGAAAGCTCACGGGAGGCTGAACATAGGCGGGTTATTGAAAACCATTGCTCCAATCTAATTACAGTAGACACCAAGCTGAAAACATACACAAATAGGTTAATTGGGGCAACAATGCAATGATTCAAATATCTAAACAAGATGACTTTTAAATAATCTTTTTAACATTTATAAGGCAACAGTGGTGACATTCATCTCCTGCGTGAAGTTATTAAATGGCTAATCCTAAATTTAATGGGAATACCTTTATGTTATTGACCCACATTAACTGATACACTGTTAATTAAACAACAACTGATTAACTGGAATATCACCCAGCGTAAAAAAAATGTTTCTCAGAAGACAGCAGGGTGGCCTACAGCATGTTGCTTATTTGAATGTCAAAGAGACATGGGTTGCTTCTTAATTCGAAGAATGCAAGGAACGATGCAATTACTAGCCACCTTGAAAGAACAATCTCAGAAGGACACGAGGACACAGAATGCATGAGAACTAAGATATGCTGCGATATTGTTGCTTAACACGTTGCAAGCAATGGAACAGCATTATACAATATTTCAGGACTTTAGTTAAAATGAAGCCAAACTAAATGACAAAGGCTTACAATTTCCATTTGCATCCTCTATACTTGAGTTCTTGACTATTGGAATTAAACTTTAGCAGATGATTATAATTTAGAACAAAAACACAAGGACACAAGATCAAACAATTATTGAGAAATAGCCAAATTATGGTGTATTTAGGCTAGTGCTGTATTAAAATACTGTCGTTGTTGTTTTTTTTATGCATGTCAGATGGTCGCCGTTCTGTCTAAGTTAGTGGCTCTTGGTTAGAGTAAGTTAAAACCATGTGGACCAGATTTATGCTTTTTAGTCAAACGCCTGGCTATGCGAGATTAGTGCAATAACATAAGAAGAATCGTGACATCTTGGCACCAGCTGTGAAGGCTAAACGCTGGCTACAGGGCTGGTGAATTATACACCACATGCTGTATGCCACACTTTCTCCAAGCCTCATTTCGTTACCACTGAGATTCAGATTAAATGTATTCTTTACGGATCATAAACTGGAGGAAAAGAAAGAGGTATGTCAGTGTGACTGAACTAAAGCGGTCACCGCACCTCATTAGGTCCAGCATTTAGCCTGTGTTTGAGCAAATCTATAAGAAGACAGCTGTCACAGTTCACGCTTACTAATGAGAGGTGCAGCTGATTTAAAATCAGTGAAAACACTCAGACTGATTGGAGCTCATCAGTCACCTGTTAAAGGTTCAGACACTCAAATGTCTGTAGCCAAAAAGTCAAAACTGATATGGTTTTATAACAAGGACCACAATTATTATTAATCCAAGTTATGGTCTTCAGATCACAGATACATTCAATAATATAATAGAATAGAATAGAATAGAATAGAATAATAGTTAGTGCTGTCGATTAATCACATCCAAAATATAGTTTTTGTTTACATAATGTGTTTGTGTGCTATGTATATTTATTAGAAATATAAATAAATATATTTCATATATAAAGAAAACATATTTTTTTTAATATATGCATGTGTGTCACGGTTTCGTGTAGGCTCAACAGGACTGGACAGGTAATGTCTTTATGCAGTTTAATAAAGTGAACTCACAAAATACAGGCAGGTGTCACGAACACAAAACAATGTTAATAATCGGACGAAGGACAGGACAAACTAAACGGTTAAAAAGGGTAACATTAGGGAGTAATCAGGACAGGTGAGGAGCACAGGTGGATCGGGTAACTCATTATCTAAACAAGGACAGGAACATGACCAAATAAGGAAAACCAGGAAGACTTGAAAACGAAAGCAAAACAAAACCATGAAACACTCAAACTCAGGCGTTTGTATTTATATATAAATAAGACATATACACAATATATCACACATTTATATTATTTAATTTAATTATGTAAAAAACAAAACTAAGATTAATTGTTTGACAGCACTAAACATAACATAATATAACATACTAATAAAAATATATTTTTATATATGTTTCTAATTTTCAAAAATAATAATAAAAAAAAAAAAATGCATGATTTTCAGCTGTTCCAGACGAAAGACTGGCATCGTGACACAAACAAATCGTCCGATTTACCCAGGTTTGTTTTATGATGCCAATCTTTTGTCTGTGGCAGCCCGAAAATTGTGTATTGTGTCTCGGGCTTTAAAGGAAGATTGTTTTTTCTCTGATTGTTATGATGAGCAGGGAATTACATGATGAACTCCAGATGTTTAGGTATTATGATATAAGGCAATCCAGTTAAAGTCATTTAAAAGTGGGATTTGTACAAGCTGCTCTTGGAAATGAGATGAATGACACTAATCAAAAAAGCAGATCAGAGTCAGTGTGAAGAAAATCTAGACTATGGATGGATGGGGAAATTGGGAAAACATAGCACTGCAATTGACCACCTCATTTTTCTTTTCTAAATGAAAAAGGGCATTTTACAACAAACAACAGTAACCACTAGAGATGCTAGACAGTCCCTATTTATTTCTCATGAATATGGCAGGCCTATTTCACTGCAGCTATAATTAATTACATGTGGAAGTTTGGTGTCACACATAAGACATGCTGGGAATAAATTGGCCCCTAAAGGATGGACGCTTCTGTACTTGCTTTGTACGATTCCTATTTTACAGCTTTACAATCAATTATGGGTGTTTTGCATTTAGAGGATTTTTGCACATTATTTACCACGGTTCAGCCGTTCAGACCCCATCAAATATATAGAATGACTGCATACTCTTATAAGCAGAAGAATTTTGCACATATAGTAATTCAGGAAGTCAGGCATGAACAGCTGTTAGTCTGGTTAGAGGGGGAAGGGAATTTGAAGAAAAAAGTGAGAAAGTGTGGACCATCTGTTGTCTTTGTGGAGACAGAATAAAATTTCAGCTGTTCCCAATAAATGACTTCCATTTGTTATGTGCAATGATGCAAATCACAAGTCCTTGAGTATTTTTAGGAATTTTAAACAAGCTGCATTCTCCAATTACTAACTAAAAACGTCCTTGCACTCAATCATGACAAACTAAATCTAAACTGGAACAAATATGCATGTAAGGGTCAGAGTAGAATTGTTTTGTGAAATGGAGAAACAATCATTTCTACAAGTATTAGCCATATAAATGTCTGGAAAGTGACATTTTAATCTCACAACATCTGTTTCTTATTATAATTTACTGCCTAATTAGCTAGACAGTTTTGGGTTGAAGTTGAGCAGGAGCCATGCTGTATCCCTGAACACTGAAACAAAGATGAATTTGTGCTGTCCTCAAAAATTTGCATCTGCACTTTTTGTCGCTGATAGATGGATTGAGTCATATTCATCCTTCGTCTGTTCTTACCTGAACAGGTTCCAGAATCCATCTGCTGATATTAAAAGGGATAGTTCACCCAAAAATGAAAATGTGATGTTTCTATGCTTACCCCCAGGGCATCCAAGATGTAGGTGACTTTGTTTCCTCAGCAGAACACAAATTAAGACTTTTAACTTTAACC
>JAUMHQ010000061.1:7619597-7630111 GCA_032361165.1 Enteromius paludinosus | reverse complement strand
GATCGGTTGTTGTGAGAAACTGAACAGTATTTATATCATTTTTTACCTCTGACAGACAACCATGTCCAAACCATCTCGGGCTCGCGCTCAACATGAGGCGCGTTCCCTGTGTACGCGCTTTGGCGTAGCACATGCAAACCCCGGAAGTGATCTGTTGTGAACTCGCACTTTGAATACGCAAACACAAAGTCACCTACATCTTGGATGCCCTGGGGGTAAACAAATAAACATCACATTTTCATTTTTGGGTGAACTATCTCTTTAAGATCAGTGTGCTATTTTGTAATTATTTTATTACTTATATGAAGAACTTTTCTCTCTGCTCTGGGACCTAAAAAGCTGCTGACCGATAGTCTCACATGGCTTTGGGCAAGTTTTCACAGGTCGCATGGTTGCTCTTTGCTGTGGGGATCTTTCTAGCATTAGGGGCTCAGCTTTCTGAAAAAAGTCCTTGAGAAATATGTGAGGTGTGAATAATGCTGATGGCAGGTTTACAGGCTGAGCTGTGTCCAATTCTCTTCCACCTTCTGTTCCAGTATTTTCTCAGTTGATATTTGATGTTTGGAATATTTTTCAGTCATCCACATAAGGGCTGTTGCCAGTCCAAGTTCTGGATTTAGCAGAGACAACTGAAGGTCAGATACTTTTACTGGAATATCTCATAAAAACAAACAAACAAACAAAGATAGCTATTTAATTTACATTTTAATTTACATTTAAATGGTACATTTCAATTAACAATAATTTATTTTATTTGAAATAAATAAAATATTTTGTAAAAATGGTCCTTTTGACAACAACAACATTATAATAAGAGCTGTTCCTTTAGCAGTTTCCTTGAAAAAACAGCACAGGTCATTGATGAAACTACACGTGGGGCACATATTTGTTTCATACCCATATTTAAGAAGCAAGTTTCCAGCACTGCTGCTTTTACTGTCTTTTTTTCATTCCATAATGAACTGATGAAAGGGGTTAAATTAAGACTAAAGTTAGAGAAATGCAGTATGACACATCCCACACAGGAGCAAAAGACTGCAGACAACTCTTTTGGTATCCACCCTCATATGGAGAAAGTGTGATATATGTTTTGAGTTGTGTGCATCAGCCAACAGCACGCCCACCTAAACCCACATCAAAACAATGCTCTTTGGTTCCCCTTTAACCTTCTTTAACTACGAGTCCTTGTTTGGTTTGGAGTGCTCAGAGAAAACAGTGAGATTCACTCAACAGGATTTACAGGGCTAAATGAACCAGTGCTTTTTTCTTATTTTTGCTTAGAGGAATGACAATTTTCATACACAAACCTAAACCTAAAACATACATGTGGCACAGTGCAAACAGAAAGATGCACCAGAGAAAGGAGAGGAAAACTGATCTCAAGGTCTGTTGAGACAAACACACTACATAAGGATTGAAATAAAAAAAAAAATTGAATCATTATGCATTTTAGGTTTTATTCAAGTTACCAAGGCAACAATTCTCCCAAGTGTGTTGTAGGACTGTCCTCAAAAGGAAAAATAAGTATTAAATGCGTACTAAAGTTGAGTTGAGCTCCAGTGAGACAAGTCACCAGAGGATTACATCAGGCTATTAATGGATTCAACGAACCCCTGGGTCCTCAGGCCTGTGCTGTATCTTAGTAGGGTTCCTCTTCTCTCAAACAAGCCTGCAGATCAGTGTGATCTCACTTAATGTGATTATTCGGCAGCATGCTCACTTTTGTCTCCATTAACAGTCAGATGGAGCACAAACACCCAAGAGCCATGACAAACAGCACAATCCTTAGGACTGAAATCAGGGTAAGAACAAGATTGCACACCTTTTTTAAACGGCGGCCCTGGGTTACTTGATGCCCTACTGTAGATGAAACAAAAAAGTAATGACCTCTATAGGATAAGAAAGGGGAGGATGACCACCTCAGTGTATTTACTTCTAAATTGCATTTGTAAAACGAATATAATATAAATCAAATATTCTACATACATTTATGCATTTTGGAGATTTACTGAATAACATTGCCAAACAAAATGAATTATTTTTTACTGAATTCCTACTAACACACAATAGACTACAGTAGATAAAAAAACACAAGTAAAAATTGCAAACTGAATTCTTTCACGTAAAACCGCAGATTTGACATTTTGAAATATTTACACCACTGTTCAAAAGGGTTTTTATTATTCATTATTAAATGATTTAACACATTCAAATCAAATAAATTCTGGTCTTTTAAACATTCCGTTCATTTGTAGAGAGCTCCATGACCTGAATTGTACATGTCAGATTTGTGATTAAAAAAAGGCATGCTGGTGGGTCCCTAGGAGCAAGAATGAGGAACACATTATCACACGACTCAGATCAGCTTCATGCTCTCTGAAAACACAAACCCACTGCGCAAAATATGTAAACACAAACCAATGAAACCCTGTCCCTCAAATGCTAAAACATAGCACCGGTAACAGCACTATGGAATAACAGTTATAGCGTGACTGCACCATAATTAAAAATACCCTACCATGTGTAATAAAACCCATTTAATATGTGACTCTGCACCAATTGCCAATATTCCTTTCTCATTAGCAAAAACAGCTAATTATTTATTAAATTTGAGATTAGATGCTTTCAGGTCTCATTCTTCATCTTATGACCCTTGGTGATGCTGTATATTCATATAGAGATTTTCATCTTCAGTGTCATCTCACCAAGTGAAAAATAGCTTTCAGGTCACACCATAATACTTGTTCTGGTGTTGTGTCTTGTGTGAGTTATAAATATCTTTCTTTCCTCCAGAGGTGGCCGAGGCTAGAAACAGCTCTCCCACCCTCTTCCTCAGTGTGAAAGCTACTCGCAAGATTTCACTGCAGGGGTGAAGTCCCTGCATTCACTGCATTCAAAATAAATCACCTTTGCCCTAAATACTTAACATTTATTTACCTTGAGTAAATATAACCACCCAGAACACTATTCTGAAAATGGGTCTTGTTGGTGCAGGCAGGCTTCAGTGGAGATAATTTATTCTGTTTTAGTAGGTCAGGTGTAAACCTACTAGAGGTGCAAGACTAGTCATTTGTGTTTTAGAGTGAGTGGCCCTGCAGCACAAAACAGACAATGACAGTTAATTAAAACAAATCTCACACTCGGTTTTCACATCTCACACTATTCTGATGGAACCGACGGTGCATAGAATTTTTCTTGCAGTGTTTTTATGCAGTGCAGTGTGCTGCTGTCTCCACCCACCGGCAGACAAGGCTGCGTTCACACTACCTTTTATGAGGCCCAGGGCACTATAAGTCTGCAGAGCTAGTGTTAGTACAGAGCTCTTCATCAAGTTCTTCATTTCACACTGTCTCGCTTGCAATAAAAGTACTAGAAAAATGAGAGCTTCACGAAAATCCAAAGTGAAAGATATCTTTTCAAGTCCTGCTCCATGTCTGCACGAGCCAGATTCAGTTAATTACCTAAAATCTGCTCAGAGAATTTAAATACAAAATAAATTCCTGGTAATGTTTTGGATTTATACTATTCAACAGTATTGTGATCTGATCAGACACTGTGGTTTTTGTTACCTCCATTGGTGGATTCTGTAACTACAATTAAAAATATTTCTATTATAGCAGATGTTTAACCTGCTCTTTTCCTTTCCTGATTCCTAATGCTTTGTCGACATTAAACATTACAATTAGATTTTTTTTCTATTTTAATTAATGTCTAGTCTAGTGTATATATACATACATATATATATATATATACATATATATATATATATATATATTTTTTTTTTTTGCACTTTAATAGCTGTATAGGTGCTTTCAATTAATTTAATTGTAGTTTACTTATTTACCCTTGTTGCGACTGATCATTGAGTTGACTGGTTTGTTTAAAGGGGTCATCCGGTGCCACATGCACTTTTACAAGCTTTTTGGACTGAAATGTGTGTTGGGAGTGTGTGTACACAACCACCCTACAATGATAAAGATCCACCAGTAGTTTTCTTTTAATTTAATAAAAATAAGTAGCCCCTTCTGAAATCAAGCCATTCTCGAATGCATGTCGTTGTGACGTCACACCGACAGAGGCCACTCCCACAATAGATGATTGACAGAAGCGTGTCACACAGACTGAACTGGTGTCTTACCTCAGAGCCGTCATCAGTCCAAGCTGCAGAGACAGGCAAGACTCCTAAGCGATTGAGGTGTTTTGTTGTTGAATGTATTAATGAACATATCAGTAGTCATTTACCCCCGATATCTGACCGGCTGAAGACGCAGAGGATTAACGTTACGTTTGGTTCTGAAGGGAAACACACCCTTGATCAACCGAAATGCGTTTATGTTTGCGCAAATCATTCATGATCCAGCCTCACCTACAGAAGCAGTGAGTATAATGTCTTTTAATGAATCTTTGGAAATCGCCTTTCCTAATAATGAGCTAATTAGCAAGTTTCACCATGAATACGGCTAAAAAAAAGATCCTCTGAGAGCGCCTCTGAAAAAGAGGGGCGGAGTCAGCGGAGCTCATGAAGATTTAAAGGGGAAGTACACTGAACAGAGTGATTTCAACAGAGCTGTTTCTGACAGGGTAAAATTAGCTGAGGTTTTTTTACACTATCTTTGAGAAATTTTTAAACAAACTTATTTTACAAATTTTCCAATCATATTAGCTTGTGGAAAATTGGCTTTATATGACCCCTTAACAGCATTGAAGTCTCAAATAAGACTTGTCAGAAATGTCAGTGAAGAAAAATTGGAAAATGATCACCCAATATCGCCCATCACTGTACAACCCCTGCCCGTTGTGCTTTACTCTAAAAGAAGGAAACCTTGATTTGCTTATTGTTGCATGAAGCCAGATATAAACTTGGAAAATGTGCACATCACAAAAGCACCTTCTGCTCTATTTTAATATTAATATACATGCATTAAGGATTTATTTGCTGGTGTTGAAAATAAATTTTATTTTAATAATTTATCTACAGAGGAGACGAGCTGAATTGAAAGAGAAAATGAATGCAGCCATGGAAAATAATTGAAATGCTGATGGCTTTATTTCTCCATTTTACAGTTAAACGTTCTATTCTGAGTCAATTCTTAAAATACCTACTTTTTTGACCTTGTGGAATTACAGAGAAAAATGTTTAATCGACTGCCCATAAAACTCACTTTTCTTTGAAGATTGGCGTCACAATCTACGTTCTGCTACAGCGCAGCTATAGCTGCAGAAAGCAGTGTTAAAGCGACAGCTTTTGAGATGAGAAATGCACAGCAAAGCCTGGGAACAGAGATGAACACTTGTCTTATCACACCCAGTGAGCGATAAAAGCATCACACAACTGTGTGTGCTCAAGAGGAAGTACCTGACAAACACTGGCTGGGAACCCATGACATCACCAGGGGTTATCACTGAAGAATGCACTCTCTCTCTCTCTCGCTCTCTTTATTTCTGTGGCTTTTGCATATCAAATCAGACCTGAGGCAGAAGTGCTGAGTCGTTGCTGACTGAAAGCATGAACAAATGGTGTGAAGCATGTTTTTGTTTTGCTTGATATAAATTGCTATGTACTCGTGGCCTCCAGACAGAACCATTAGCATTACAAAATCACAAATCAGCTGGAGCCACGGAGCCTTCTATTAAAGTAAAACACCACAAGCACTGCTTTGACCTTTACGCTTGCTGATATGTTAAAAACCCACACAGATTTTTATTCTGTTAGACAGGTGTTGAGGGTCACCTTCGGCATTACAACTCAGCGTGTTGGAAGAAACGCTATAGAAATATGATTCAAGGTCACATATTATTGAAGTGAAGCTGTAAGCATCTCTTAGCACATGGAAAACTGTTACAGGATAGGATCCAGACTGATCTGAAGCCCTGCTGTGGTACTGACATCATAGCAGGTGCTTTTTTCTCTTCACAGCACTGCATGAGTTTAACCCCCTTCATCAGTGAGGGAAAGCATGCCAGCCAACCAGCTTCACCAAATTTCATATGCTATATGCAGGCAAGTACCAAACCATCTAAGACTAGTAATAATAGTTGCAAATGCAATGGATGATTAAACATGCACACAAAACATAAATACATTTAGACTGGTAGAAAAGTTGCTTCTCTTTAGACAGGCCACGTCATTTTCAAACCAAAAGCAGCATGCAATTTTCATCAGATGTGATCTTGTTAGAGTGCACAGAACAATGAACACAGCATGAGATGTTATATTGGATTTGCAAAGAAATGACTCTTACAAACAGGTTCGTTTTAATAGGTCAGTCAATAAATGCTAGCTCATTTGGAGCCATTTGAAGTCTTTTGAAACAAACCTTAAACAGTTACTTTGATGTATACTTCAGATTTGGTTTAGACTTCACTGTTCAATAGTCATTTTTTAAAGAAATTAATACTGTTATTCAGCAATGATGCATTCAATTGATAAAAGTGACTGCAAAGACATTGTTACAAAAGAGACTTCAGTATCTCAGTTTCCACAAAAATGTTAAGCAATACGACTGTTTTCAACATAATAATAATAAGAAGAAGAAGCACAAGAAATGCACTTAAGCACTAAATCAGCAAATTATACTGATTTCTGAAGCAGCATGTGACACTAAAGAACGATGCCGAAAATTCAGATTTGCCATCAGAAGATACAGACTGACCTGGCATGATGGCAAAGCTCTGAAAAGAGCAGCACTGCATGACTCCAACCAGCTAAAAAATAAATAAATAAATAAGCTAACTGCTTCACCAGTTCTTATACGCTGGGCCGGTTCACCAGCTATTCAAACAACAAAACAGCCATGGTTAAAATAGTCATAAAAGCAATGGATAACTGCACATGAAATAAAAAAAATTTCCATCATAAGAATAAATAACATTTTAAAATATATACAAATAGAAAATAGTTCAATTAAAAGCAGCTCTTATTCATATGACCATGTAATTAAAGGTACATAGCACTCTCAGTATAGTGTTAATATATTCCAAGACAGTGAATATTTTCTTTAAAAATTATGTAGCTGAATTATGAAAGATTTCAACCCTAAGTTTAATTTAAAATCCACTTGACTCAATCTGAAGAGGTACATGCCTCAATTTGAACAGGCTTGATGCTTCTTGCCTCTTTATTAAGTTCCTTGAATAAAAAAGAAGATAATGCATCTGCGTGTGCACGCCAGTTATTGACTGCGCTGCCCAGAGATGAAATCTGATATTGAATTTGTACTGAATCACTGTGAATTATTGACTACTTTATTTTTAGGCAGCGGTGCATTTATAATTAATCATATAATGACTGCCCATGTCTGACGAACTGGGCTTTGATGCAATTTCTGGAGGTCTGATTTCAGAGGCGCTGAACTCGAATGAATGAGAGAGTAAGGGGAATTGTCGCAGCTGCATTAGCAGTCTTGTTCACACACTGAGTCAAATACAAGAAAAGGGTGTCCAGAGCACAGGAAAGGAAAACACTTCACGTATGGATGCACAATTGTGTCAAAAGCAGGTTTCAAGAGACAAACACACTCACACAGACGACACAAAAATGTCATGTACTAAATGCAGGAGGACCGTCCCAGAGGGGGATTCATTTTGCTACAGTCTGCTTAGCCGGGCGGACTTAAATGCCCCTTAAAGAGCAAGTCAGTCACTCCTAATGTTGATAGATGGCAGATTGAAACTTGGTCTCTCTGGTCTGTCTGTGTGACATGCTTCAAGTGTGCTGATTGCAAACCTTAATAGTTTCACACCAGACCTTCACTGACATCTGATCCATATTACACTCAAATATCAATTATAAATCACTAGCTCCAATCAGATTAACACAAAGCTATTTACACTTTAGATTTTTTGAGGATTTCTGCAAACAGAAAAAAACGTTGGCCTCCACAAGCAACATACGGCAGAGAAGAAAGCAACAAGGCATGTCCGAAACCAATTACTGTCACATCCTGTCAACTGTAATACCGTCATCTGATCGATTTTTGATGGAAGCACAGATGTACTCTTCACTGCCTATGATATTCCGAACGCAGCCTAAAAAAAAGCCAACACATATGTTGTCACTGCCCACGGCTTGTTGAAAATGTGTCAATAAAGCAAATTTGCTGCGCATGACCAGGGGCTTCGTAGTTGGGTGAAAAGTGGGACTAAATTACTAGGGCCCCAAGTGGGGGGGGAGGGCCCCTGAGGAGTGAAATTTTATTTTCCTTTAAATATAATTTTAAGATCACAAAAAATGTTGTTAACTAATGTAAAAGCTAATATTTTGGGTAAGTGCATCAGTTGATTGATGTTGTTGTGAACCTCGAGCTTACGGGTGCCCATGGCCACTGCTTGTGCAAAGGGCCCAGAATTTGGTGCTAAGCCCCTGATCTATACATCATCATACTTTGCAGATCTACACATGCGTTGCTTAGGCCGACATTGTTAAAATATTGGTATGATATTCCCAATTATGGCATAGCTCTACACCCAATTAGGCTAATTAAGTAATGATAAAAAAAAAATGCTTGATCACAGCCCGACCCGGCCTGAAGTAGTGGCAGGAAATATTGGCCCGACCCAGAATACTAATCAGGCTTCATGCTGAAGTGGCAGCAGCTGCGGTGGTTCTGATTACTGGAGGTCAAGTGCATGAGCATGACCTGATTGACCATTTCATTAAGTGCTCTTAAAACATCCTCAGGCCTCTAAAACTGACTGGTCCTCAGCAGGTAAAAGGCCATAATGTAAAAGATTAATGTCACGTCCTAAAGAAATGGCCCGATTAGAAATGCCCTGTTTTCTCTTGCACTGTCCTGGGACATGCACAGATGGCTGTTAAATTTTTCAGCATGCAAGAAAAGCTTCAGACGTGTATCTTACATAATCTCAGCTGCTCACTTCTTTCTGCATGTTTATGAAGACTGTATTCAAGGTTAGACTGCTCTTGAGTGTAAACATTACATTATGAATCCATAAAACAACTGTTCAAAATATGGTCACAGTGTGTGTGTGTGTGTCTGCACCACATAATATTGTAAATAATTGCACATGGTCAAGTAATTATTAATACATTATAATATAATTTTATATTACACTATACTACTTGATAAAATACTGTAACCTTGAACTCCCTTAAATACTTACAGCATCTTCTCCGTACTAAATACATTAGCTAAATATTCAATTTAGTACAGCGATTGCATCATCTGAAAGAGTATCCTCCCATGCTTTCATTCTTTCTTGCACTGATTGTCCATTTACTCCTATCCTCCAATCAAAAGGCTTCACTGTGTGCTGTCTGACCCCTAATGGGGCACAGAGGGGAATTAGAGTGGACACAACAGAGTACAAACAGCCAACAAGCTTTCTAGACAAAAAAAAAACAAGTTCATCAAATTTGCTCTGATTAAATATTCACAAACTGAATTGACTCTTCCCAGGTGAAAAAGACCTGGTATTAAATGTATTCAAAATGTACTTGAAATTCAAGAAGTATGTTCATGTATGTATTCCCAACATGCTTATTTAAAGTGCAATTAAAAATATATACAATTTTATTTTAATATATTTCTAAAAAGTATACTAGAAGTACTTTTGTATTAAATATATGCTTACTTATACTTTCACAAATTATGCTAAACCCAAGCATACTTGTAATGTATTTTTACAAAGTGTACTAGAAATACTTCTGCATTAAATATATGCTCTGATTGGTTCTTGTGATAATGAGTTGGCGCGGGAGAGCTCAGTATGTGAAATATGATGTGCGTGCAAATGTCCCTTAAATGTGAATATAAGTCTAAATGTAAGCAGTTTTATTATAGAGCGATCGTGAGTGCTGTACAGTGACGACAAACAAGAGGATGAGAGAGTCACTCATATGTCACGCTTGATGAGGAGATTGTCAAAAGGTAAACTGAGATGTCAACAAATAATTCTAATAAATATCAATGCAAATTATAATAAATATTCAATAATGAATACAAATTTTATATAAATTATTTTTTCCTTTCACAGATCCAGTCTGTCACAGTCATAACTTCCCTAGTGCACTGGCTCCACCACTCCATCGGCCCTCCACCTGTGCCTTCAGACCAGCTCTGTCTATCGCTCGGATCCCAAATTTCAGCAGCAACAAAATCTATGTCTTGACTCCTTACTCGACTCAGGGTTGTCAGCTCTGGGTCTGTGCCATGTGCCAAATACCAGGCCATCATCCTCATCATCCTCCCATCACCATCTCTTCGCCACATCCTGCCATCATGAAATGTTCTACAAGTGGATAACTCTGCCATAGCATTTCACACTTACTTTCATTTATTATAATGTTGCTGTTTTTTTTTTTTTTTAATAATGTATTAATGTATTGCATTTTAGTAAAACTAATGATCTATAAACATACTTGTATTCCAAGTGCATTTTTAATGCATTTATTAGCTGTTGTTTTTTTATTGTTGCTAAGCTTAACTAGGACTGTATTCTGAGGTGGTTCTAATTTCCTTTTCCTTCCTCTTGGTGTGCCGGTAAGAACACAG
>JAUMHQ010000061.1:7560112-7583783 GCA_032361165.1 Enteromius paludinosus | reverse complement strand
AAAATATATTCACACAGAAAACAGTTATTTTAAATTTAAATAATATTTCACAATATTACAGTTTTTTCTGGATTTTTTATCTAATAAATGCAGCCTTGATGAGCAGAAGAAATATCTTTAAAAACCATTAAATATCTTGCTGTTCTAAAACTTCTGAACAGTAGTGTATATATATATATATATATACACATAAGAAAAAATATATATACACATAAAAATATAATATAATATTTCCTACTATTTTAGATTATTTCAGGTTCAAATAAAATTGTATTTAAATTACAGTTAAGCAATGTTTCTGCAATAATGAATGAAAATAAAAGAAATAAATCAAAATGTCCCAGTTCTATTTCCCTAAACCTTCCCTAAGACCTCCACTATAATATCTCATACAGATAAAACAGCCTGCAATTGTACAATTAAAAAAAATAAAAATAAACATGTAAGCATAGATAGTTAGAATTTGTTTAATAAAAACCTGTAACAGATTGGCATTTTTAATTTATAAAACATCTAATTGGATAACTAACATTTTTTGTTTAGTTAGATTTTTGTTTATCTCTTTATGTCCCTTTAAATTAACAGAAAGCACTGAGCCCACAGAAAACAAATGGCTAATCTGAACACCTGCGCAACGGAGCTGATTATACAGGAACAAACAAGTTTTTCTGCTGCTGATGGGAGTACAGAACACTTGTTCAGATAACCTCTGAAGCACTGAAAAATATCATAATGACATCTAATATCTGAATCTCAATGGCTTTTCCTTTTCAGCGTGAACTCTGTGCTCTCGGTGCAAATGAGAAATGAGCTCTGGACGAGGATGTCGGAAACCGTGGAGAATGAAGTCAGTGAATATTTATGAAACATTTGCACACACACGAGGAAATCATGCATCTCTGATGCGAGTGGGTAAAACACAAAAACAAAACAGGGGAAAACATTTTAAAGACGGCTCTAATCATCATGTGTCTACAGCTGTCATTCACACACAACCCCTGCAGCGAGATGTTTTCCAGAGTGCCGATTCTTCAGTGATGGGTCAGCAGAGTAATTCCGTATTTTAAACATCCACTGTACATCCGCAAACATGACCACACATCTGTTAATGAGTGATTCGGGCCAAATCATATTCATATGCAACACAAGGGTATTGAGTGTTTATGCAAAAACCTTGGGAAAGGACCAAAAAAACTGCATAATTTTTACCAGCCATTATTATTATTATTATTATTTAACTCAGCACAATATAAACAGGAAGGTGGCGCAGAGGTTGGTGGGGGGTACAGCACAATGGTGATTAACAAACTCTGTTTATGCTCTTTTATCTTCATTCCTTTTTTTTCAGTCCATCTCAAGCTTTTTTTTTTTTTTTGATTATCACTGATATCTCCAGGCACAAAGCCGAGGCTGGTGCATTAATCTGCATTATACCCGGAACCTCAACAGCTCCTTTGGTGGAGACAAGAAACCTCCGAGAGCTTTTGGACCAGAGCCTTTATATGAAGAACATTTATCTTAATGCTGGTATTCTGAATGTCATCTATAGGAGTGAAAAAAAAACAGCTAGAACAGAATGATATAGAATGATGGGATTGTGACTGTCACATTAGCAACGGCGCAGATAGATGCGTTATACATTCACATACACCTTTGATCCAATCAATGCAAAAGGCACTGACAGTTTTTTTATATAAATATATTTTGGAAATGTACTAATGCGTAACTTGATTCAGGAACACACGCACATCTCTGCAATGCAGTAGTTTTGTATTTCCTCGCTTATGAGCATCTTGTGTCTCTCTAAAGCTAGATTCCCCTCATGAGTTCTTCAATGACATTTTACACAATGTCTCACTCAGGCCCAGGATGAAGTGCAATCTTATGAGTTCAAGAGACCTCTAAAGATCTAATCACCTATAAAAAGTGCTTTCCTAAGATCAGTTGGAAAAAAAATAAGGAAGAACAAAGGCATCACATTTCCATGAAAAGGTACTTGTGTTTCTTTCTACTATATCTCCCACTGGAAATGAATCACAAATCTAATCTTAATGATTTCACCTACAGTAGATAGCAATGAAATAAATCAATGGAGACTCTTTCTCAGGTTTTACTCCTAAGAAAAAGTCGTATACTCACATGTGTCCTTTAGGGTTTTTGAGGAGATCTCAACAATATTACAAAAAAATTGCTCAAAAAAATTCTTTCAAGACTACATAATCCGAGCTATACTACTCTAAATTAGAATCTATGTCATTTCTACTGTGTCAGCAATCATCTAATTTGTGTCTAGTTTGTTGCTAGTTTTAAAAATCGGTCTAATGAGACTTTGCTTTCTGTTGGAGAGAATATTTTTCTATTGATATATGTGGCGCTTAATGTAAATGTGATTAACTAGTCTAGACAGAAGTTCTTCCATGCCGCCCGTTTCTTTTTAAAACATGATTAAACATTTAATAAGGTCCTCAGAAAAGGGTTTAAATTTTACATTAACTCTGAGAGCCACCTTTATGACCTGCGCTATAATTAACACTTCTCTCTTAAGACATGATTCTTTCACTCATTCGCAGCAGTAAAAAGAGGATTCATCTCGCTCTCTGAGCCAGGATATGATGATTTAAGAACGAAAAAGTGTTATATATAGTGCTCTTTGTAAAGAGGAAAGTGAATGAAAAGTGTAGCAATGGGAAATCCATACAAAGGTCTGCTTTCAGCGTCAATATTAAATGTCAGAGTCTGATGGAGAAAAATAACAAAGGTGAAACCCTGACAGAAAGCAGTTTGAGTGTGGACAGACTGATCTGACTCGGTGTGAACTGAACGTGTCACACAGGGTGATGTCAGAGCGATATAGATTACTCCAGTGTGAAAGGTCAGCCACGTCTTTGGCTAGTCACAGATCATGGACTACTTACGCTCTCGCTTGCTTTATTACTCTGCCTCTCTGTTTTTTGCCACATTTATTTTAAACCCGACACTCTCAGGTACAAAAGCTGTCACTGATGCAGTACCTTTGAAAAAGACACCTTTGTACTTTATTTACCCCTAAAGCAAACATATTCACTTACCCCATAAGCATACATACATATGCAAGAATTAACTATTTGTCAATGTTTGCCAACAAGCAGCTGAACAATTGTGTACCACAGCACAAGATATTAATCGAAAAACTGTAAAACGGCAATTGAATAAGTCACCCAGACAACAACAGCAAAGTCAGGTCTAGAGTCTTTTCACTCCCTCGCTGAATCTCTTAAACAGCACAGCCTGACTGACAGAGTGAGAGATACTGGGTGATATCAGTCTCTAGCAGGATGAGACACACTAGTATCTTTAGGTGTGGGACAGAAACCATGGCAGGAACTTATCAATATTGGATCACATAGGGGTGGAGAGAACAGAATATTTATACCATTAAGCATGGTTATCAGATTAATTGCCTGCTGTTGTAGTCACACATTACAGCTGATAAAACAGGTGAGTTTAATTTTAAATTGATTGTTGGATCTTACCCATGAACCATCCAGAAGAACAGAGTCTGGAATTACTAACTCAACAGTTTCTCTAAACAACTACTGCTTAATATAATGTATGAAGATTGCCTCAATAGCAACAATAACATCGCAATAATGACTGTATCTAGAACTAATTTAACAAAGCGATATTGGCCAGATTTACTAAACAGGGCAAATCAGTTCTAGAGTGCTATTCTATAAAAGCGCAGATGGGAGGAGAACATTCTGCCAGCAATTTACTAACAATGCACACATTAAAGATGTACCAAGAGCAGGGCAAATTACCACTTGCTTTTGGGTGTGCTTTTTTAGAGGGAAGTTAAATTATGGCTCAATAAACTGCCACAAACATTAGTAAATCGCATTGCATGATTCAATGCTCTCCTCCCATAGATTTTGCTTCCGAAAGGGAAACTTGTCAGCGCTAATTCTTCCCTGCATGTCCTTAGTGAATCTTGGGAGTAGTATCTTTTTAACGCCAAATGACAGTTTGAGCTGATGCAAGCTGTTAGTAAATCTGGTCCTTAGAAACATCCAGGCAAATGCTTAATAAAAACAATGTCTGTTTCTTTGCAAACAAAAAGAAATATATGTATTTTATTTAACAAATCATATCACTTTATTTAAAATTTATGGATGTATAAACCAGCATTCAAAATGTTGGCATTGGTAGAAGGCTTGCGATTATTTGATCAAAAGTATAAAAAAATCACTGAAAGTAGCTTTTTTTTTTAAATTTTAATATATATTTATATATATATATATATATATATATAAAAGAAATATAATTTATTGCTGATTGCAAGGCTGAATTATCAGCAGCCAGTTGTCAGTGTCTTATAAACATTCAGAAATCCTTCTGATATTCTAAGATCTAAAAATATACAAATATAACAATAATAATATAAAATACTAAAAACACTACTGTTTTTAGTATTACTGCAGAATAATTTCTAATTAAAAAAATTCTTACAGACCTCAAACATTTTGAAAGTAGTGTACCTACGGTTAATACTACAATAGTGCTTATTAATATTTAACAGTGCAAATAATTCCACAAACAGGATAAACCACTAGCTTTAAAAAATGATCAGATGGAGGCATCATAATCGGCAGGATTCGGACATGCTCTGATGCCTTTCTACCTCCAGATACTGCCTGTCAGTGAAGCATTTTTCAGGTTTAAGAAGTAGGCTTTATGTCAGAGATAACAGACACGGAGGGCCAGCAGGTCATATTTCCTAATGCCAGACATATCAATGGATCAGACCAAAGTATAAGATGGACAGCTCTGAGATGTTTTCCACACAACTGGCATCCGTGCACAAGGCCAGCCTTTCATCAGTGTAAACTGAAAAGGACCTGGCAACCCCTGAATGCTGATTACAGTAACTACTAGAATAGCCGTGTTTGTTGTTCTAGTTTAACATTTAAGGGGTTATTCGGGTCTTGTTTACTGAAGTTCTTTCCCAAAGCTGTTTGATGAGCTTTTTGACGCCATTACTGTGATAACATCCTGATGGCTTCAGCAAGATTCTGACCTTTACATCCGCTGAGAATGTTTACAAAAATTACACGTTGTGACACTGCGATTTCAGAGGCATTTTAGAAAAGTCTAAATACAGTACACACGCTTACATGAGGGTGTTTGTGTGTATTTTCATCCGTACCCTGCTTTGATGTAGTCCAGGAACGTGTGTTCGGCCTCCACCGAGAACGAAAGCAGTGTCACCTGGGTAATTGAGCAACAAAGAACAGACGTTACACCAGCATATGAGCACAAACCACATCTGCCACGA
Organism: Enteromius paludinosus; assembly: GCA_032361165.1. Lineage (NCBI taxonomy): Eukaryota > Metazoa > Chordata > Actinopteri > Cypriniformes > Cyprinidae > Enteromius > Enteromius paludinosus. Next base: position 7,578,469 of record JAUMHQ010000061.1, on the reverse strand, counting down.
AACAATCCATCACGGCATTATGCAAAGACTCTTCTCTCAGCTGTCAGGGCCACACAGTCTTTTTCATTAGTACTGTCATTAGACAACCAGAATCATTCCATGTTGGGAGGAAGACAGGTGATGGACTATTCATTTGAGTTTTGATTACAATCTCAAAGCCAATTCATGGCAGTCAATGCAGAGAGTCTTTGTGGATCATCAATCACTGTTATCCACCCAAACCTCCAATATTACTTCCTCACTGCTCACCTTATCAGAGTATGAAACCGAAAGCACTAATCAGTCAGGGGACTTGGATCTCAGATTAACGAGTAATTTATCCGAATAATATTCAGATGTTCAGAGTCCTTGTAGAATACATCCAGACAAAATGAATCTATGCAAGAATATAATGTAACTCTTTTTTTCACTGTTTTTGTCTAGTTTTCAAGTAAAAAATGATTGAAATATCCTCATAACAGAATAAAATTCACTTGAGATGCAAAATTGTGCTGTTATTGTTAACTAAAATTGAAATAGACAATTCTGAAATGAAACTGATATATATATCAGTCAGAGGTTTGGAAACAGTAAGATTTGTTAAGATATTTCATATGTTCATCATTAAAGATACAGGCAAAACATTGTGATATCATGAAATATTATTGCAATGTTAAATATAATTTTTCTATTTTAATATACATTAAAATCAAATTTATCTGCTGAATTTTCAGCATCATTAATCCAAGACTTCAGTGTCACATCATCCTTCAGAAATTATTCTAATATGCTGATTTATTATCAGTGCTGGAAACTGTTGTGCTGCTTAGTATTTTTTTGGAACCTGTGTTATTATTCTTTTGGATTTTAAATGAATAAAACGTTAAAAAGAAGAGCATTTATTTGAAATAGAAAACCTTTTTATTTTTAAATAGAAATCCTGTCTAACAATATACAATATACATAACATACAATTTTATTTTTATTTTTTTGAAAGAAATTAAAAGTGTATTGTATTCAGCTACTGTAGGATTTGTAAAATTGCTAAGAAGTGATGGAAAATATTTATACTGTTGTAAAAGAGTTATATTTTAAATAAATGCTATTCTTTATAACTTTTTATTTATCAAAAAATCCTGAAAAAACTATAGCAGTTTCCAAAAAAATTTGTTTCACCACAATTTTGCCAACATTGATAATTCAGCAAATTAGAATTTCTGAAGGATTAAACTGGAGTAAGGAGTAAATTCAGCTTTGCATCACAGAAATAAAATATATTTTAAAGTATATTAATATTGAAACCTTTAAAAAAATCTTTAAAAAAATATTACAAATTTCACTGTTTCCAAACTTACTGGAAGTGTGTATACCCACACACATGCAGAAACAGTACTTATTAGAATTTAAAACTGCACTAGCAACTAATCAAAGTATAAAGATTTATTATATAAAAAAATGTAAAAACTAATTCAAATGATAAATACATATAATTACTCAAATAAAAACATAAAAATGACAATGTAAAAATAAAAGCTAATTTAAAATATGAATAAATACTAGAATTAGTACTGAAATAACACTGTTGGTAAAAAGAGAGCAGCACTTGAATTATCTTTATTGTTTATGTTTAACAAATATTCTTTTTTCCTTTTTTTTTTTTTTTTGACATAACTCTTACAGAATTGGGTTTAATTTTCTTCAAGCAAGAAAAACTATTTGACAGCCTGATAAGAAATGTAAACCTAATTTAAGATATACTGAAAATAAATCGTATTATCTTATGCAGTATTACTTCTAAGGTAAGTGTAGCATTTTTAAATGCCTGTACTGGAAAACAGGCTAAAAGTACTGGTTTTAGGATAGCAAATCCACTACTTACTGTGCCAGAGTTGATGTATCTTCTCTTCTTCAGTTTCTTTTTAGGATTTACCACCTGAAATAGAAAATTTAGAAATGACACATCATTTACAGGAAGAGTGTGAGTGTGTGTGAGAAACAGAGAAAGAGAGCAAATGCTTCTCATTAGACCCGTTTCTCGTCCAAAAGTAGACATTTTTGAGAGCTCTGCTGCTGGATCATTCTCAGTCATTTCTGTTCCACTTACTTTCAAAGACCCAACTGATCTACGTTCAGATGCTCGGAGAAATCCAGTTCAGGTCGGTTACATACGCAACCTCGGCTAACAGTTTGGAAACCAGGACACAGATGATGTGATATGTATGGATTGGGCTTTCACTGAACCAACACCGCAGCTTTAGTGTTGTTTTTCCAACTCAATCCCCAGGAAACCCCAGATCCTTTCAGCACACCACTGGGACTGTCACACTCCTGTAGAACATCTCACCACCCCCTCACCCCACCACTGGGCTAATGCTAGGGTGAATACACACACACACACAATAATCAACTCTACATAGCTATCTGTTACAGTCTCCTTCATTTACACGTAAACACACGCTTTGTACCCTGTCATGCATCTCATTGTCCTTGTTTTGTTTCTTGCTCTCTTCCATAAACCTTCAAAAAATCTCTCACACTTTCTGCGGCTGTTCATGCTGGCAGACAAAGTGTGACAATCGCAGAGAGCAAATAAGGGAGACTTGAAATGGTGCAATTTTCATTGCTTTCTAAATCTCTCATGGAACAGATATTAAGAAAACCAAACTCAGTACAAATGAAAACTCCAGTTCTTCTCAAGACAAAACATTATATGTACAACGGATTCCTACATTTTGTTCCAACATGGCTGGTCCAGGTTTTTGGCACAGCATTAAAGCAGTATTATTTTGTGGCCCATGGTCATAGCTTATTCATATACATATTACATTTTAAATATACATATTATATATGTTTTAGATAATGTATATACTTTATAATTGTAATATAACAACAAAAATAAAAATTATTGGTGAACAACCACTTTGAATATCAAGGTGATGTTCAAATTCCCACAGTCACAGTCATTCTTTACATACAAAAACATTTTTATTTATTTTCTGACATCATAAATTCATTAATCACTCCTTTATCCAAATACAATGAATCCTGTAATGATCAATGGATCAGTTTCTGCTTGAATGAACTCACCTCGTACACGTTGAACTGACTCTGACCGCGAGAGAGCTCTCTGAAGCTGGTGGTGAACTCCCCGATAAAATCATGACTGAAGCACAAAGAACAACAATGAGACTCTTGCTGCCTGTGATGATGAAGATAAATGGATTTGAACTTTTTTTATGAGATCTGGAATGATCAGTATTTGTTACTGCCAGGCATTTTACAGCAGAGCTGACAGTACCACAGAAGCTAGAGGGAATTTTTACTGCTACGTTATCAAGGAAAAAATATAATTTGAAAAAATAAAGTGCTTTTGTGCAAGGTATACGAAATGCATACATATAGGAAAATATATTACATAAATGTGTAGTGTGGAAAAAATGTGCAAATGTGCTTGTTTCTCTACCTGCCATCTCTGTCCCAGTCATACACCTCCACTTTAATTGACCTGAAAGATTCAAAACAGAGCATTTAGAAACACGGTTTGTGATATTTCACCGAAAAGAGAGCAATAGCTGAGCTGATGGATGCTTTCTGATTAAAACAGAGCTGAGAGACTCTGTCTCACTGTGTTTTTCATCTCCATGCTAAAACCAGCCAATTACAGGCCATTATCCAGACAGTGCACTCAGAATTAAACAGCGGTCGGCAGGGACTGAACTCCCGGGCTGTGACACGGAGCAGCCGTGGAGCTTCACTTCACCTGACAGGACTCAGGCCAGTTTCATTTAAACATTAATTACATCTGAAGTTTTGAATAATTAGAAACCCATTCTGTTTAAAGCAAGTTAACACAATCAATTACACAGAGGCAGCTGAGATTTGTAGACTTGTTAATAAAAATTTGCTTTTGAGGGTAATAGCGCTAAACGGTGTTTGGCACCAAAGTATCTCACAAAAACAGGCAACTGTAAAGATTACAAATGATTCAGCTAATCATTCTTCTTTTCTGTTAATAACTAGCCTAATGTGTATTTTGTTCTGGATGCCATTGTTCCTAGTTCACCCAAATATGAAAATTGTCCTCATTTGTACTGTATCCACTTTCTTTCTTCAGTAGAACATTGGATTCTATTTCTATTATGTGGACAATAAAAAAAAATATATTTATTTTATTCTATTTATTTTAAAGAATGACACAATAAATGTTGATATTTTCTTTTTCAGGTGAACTAACGCTTTAACTGCAAGCTTAAACTGGTCAACAAGCTTTACAATAAATACCATGCTGTTTGATGGAAATTCATGCCTGTGTTTTTTACCAGACTTGTTTATTTTTTTACATGATCATGTAAGAAAAAGAGGAAATGTGATGGTAAATCTAAAAATTCCCACCGTTGTAGGATGCAAATTATGAATTTGTACGTTTGCTTGATTAGAACCATTCGCTGGTTGTTTACTGTGCAATGGTAGTAATGAAATCTCAGAGGCACAGAAGCATCATCTGAGCTGGAATGAAAGAATGGACTTAAACACAGAACCTCTACCGAGTAATTAAATAGAGTACATGGGGAAACTCTCCATCTGCTGGTAAAGCAGAATGGTTCAGAAATGGTGTAAAAGAACAGATGTAGCAGATTCATCAGAGATCATATGGCCCACATCCTGTCTATCAGTTCTCAAATTCCCTGCAGACAGGCAACCAGTAGATTCCCAGAACTTCGACTAAATACCCTGTCCAGTTCACAAAGAAGCCTGTTCTAGCCAAGAGTCTGACTGATATTTAAAATTATTTAAAGTATGTTTACTCTGAAATACATTACACCACAATAATAGAACAGAGCGGAGACAATTATTATATTAAATAAAACGTTTTTTTTACTGTTCAAAATGTTTCATTTGTAATACTTTTATCAAACAAAACATTGATATTCTTTGTCTTTTTTAAAGATTCCAGAACAAAAATGGACAATTCTTCCACAAAAAATATTAAGCAGATTCTTGCAATTGAAAATAATTATCAAGATTTCTTCCTTAAATCTGCTTATTTCACAATTTTAGCGTTTACTGTGATTTTTATAAAAAAAATGCAGTCTTGTTTAGCATTAGAGACCTCTTTCAAAAACATAGAAAACCTGTCAACCCAATAGTCTATATTTTAATATAATAAAAAATATTATAGTAAAGATTTTGTGCCACAATTCAAACAGGCTAACGTCTGATTAGACATTCCACACACTTTTATACACTAAAGACTCCAGTGCTAAACATAACTGTTTTATAGGACATTCTACTGAAAAAACAACTTCCGTAACTTTCTACCAAGCACCACATCAGGAAGCCTTGCGGTAATTTCCTCTGTTAAGTCTGAGATGTTCCCTCAGGAGCGTGGCTGATTGACAGGGTTAAGTGCTGTTCCTGTCTCTCCCCAAGATCACAGACAGATGCAGATCAGTTGTGACACTATGGGCAAATTATGGCTTCCCCTCATGTCAATCACACCAAATTTGCTCTCACTTGTTTAAGACCCCTGAAGGAGGCGCCACCCTCTTTACTAACCTGATGCCACAAAAGCATTTGTCTCTGCGAAAAAAAAAGAGACAAACACCCAGAAGATGCACACTGATGGTCACAGCTGTTAAAACACAACCTAACTTGATCATCAGTACAGCAGCACTTTAACACATCTGATGTTTCTCACATGTGATGACTCTCTGCCACATTATTGCTTCAAGGTCAGACTATGCCATTTCATAGTAAAATATGTTTGTTAATGAAGAAGAAAGCCAAAATATTGAATATCATGGATTAATATATATATATATATATATAGTGATCCACTATTTTGTTTTTCTATTTTGTTCACTATACCTTTTCACCCCATTTGTAAGAGAAAGAAAGATGGCAGCATCATTATTTTATTTTACACAAAGATTGACAGGTCTATTAGTAAAAATGTTGACTTTAGCAATCCTTGTTGCAACTTGCATTTGCCAATAGTGACAGTTCAAAAATGGGAAAAAGGTACCATTGAGATATCTTTAATACTTCTTGAACTAGCCTTTGAGGGAGACATGAAAACTTCATGAACTGTCACCATTTAATGCAACAAAGAACACTAAAGTCAACAGATTTGACACAAAGACCAACAAATCTCAGAGTAAAAATAACATGATGCCACCATTCCTTATTTTTGAAAGTTTCTAAAATTCGACACTGACTGACTCTATTCTGACTTAAATCCAATATATTAGGATCTGTATAACATATAAAACTCAAATTGCAGGCATTTTTTGTTGAAAAACATATCCCAATTGCAATATAAATACTCTGCTCTGCAGGCATCATTGCAGCAGGTAATAATTAGCACAGCACCACAACAGCTGGAGTTTCCCTTTCCTCTTTCCCTCTTCCTCTCTCACAAACACTTGGGATCAGAGGCCAGGTGGGGACTGGGTGGCAGGTGGTTCTGTTCCCTGTGTCCTGGCTATGACAGCTCTCAGACGCAAACCTCACCTGGGCCAGGAAAATGAACACACACACAAACGTATAGCCTAAAAAATATTTGTGAACAAAAAAAAACAACTAATTGAAACACACACAGGAAGGATAGTACATAACCCTATGAAGACCAACAAAGAGACAGTGCAGGGCAAACACACAAATATCTACTACATAGAAAGTTCAAAGCAAAAATAATGTGTCCTTGTAGAGCACATAAATCACAACAGTGCAGCACCATGAACATTGCTGTCTGTGATCAAATAATGCTGATGCTATGAGTACCAGCAGTCTGGTCTCAAAGTGCGACTGAATCAAAGAGCACAGGGACACGATTCGTCTCAACACACACACACTCACTCACAAAGGGTCCTTCGTACGGTAAATATCTGCAGGATCCACAACACTGCATGCACATAAACGGGCTCTTATCCTCATTCTAATGTTAAACCCTCACCGCTAAAATGATTCTAAATAAGGGACCGTGTGCCCACAGATTAATTAGCATAATGCGTGCCTTAACACCTACATATAAACACCTTTATATAGTCCTAGACTAAACCTGCATCAAAATAATTGTATTTTTTTGTTTAATAAGACAAACATATATGATACAATATGTTATTATTATTACCTATAATTTGTATTATAATGTAATATTTACAATAATTACTTAAAATATAATTTTTTACAAATATATTTTAATTAAAAGAAACTAAATAAATAATAATTAAAAATATATATTACAATACAATATACAAACATTGTAGACAATATATATTGAGATTTCTGTGATTTGTGTATGGGTTTTATCTAAAAACAAAAACCCTATATTTAGAAAAATACATTGACAAATCAATTACAATTGTGAAAGCTTCTGCACATGCACTGTTAGTGAATGAGGGCTGTTAACACTGGAGCATCAGAACATACTGACATGTATGTCTCTGTGTGTGAGTGTGTGTGTGTGTGTGTGTGTGTGAGTGCACCTGTCATAATCTCCATTGCACAGTGCTCTGACAGGAATGGTGAACGGCTGCCAGACGGGGTTCAGGGTATTCTTTACCACTTCTGTTTTATGGCAGATAGTGAACCTAAGAAGAAAAATCAAAGATGTTAAACTCAAACAAAGCAGTATACATTGCATGATTATATTTTATTACAGTTAGATGTTTGCATATTGTAAGCCCAACTTTACTGTCTAGAACTATTTTCTTAAGACATTACTTTTTCTTTGACACCACGAAAAGAAGACACGCTTTCCTGTCTTTCCTGTGAGAAAGACAGCTAACTCACGTTCCGTCCTCATTACTTCTGTAGAACACCATGAACGGGTCAGAGCGGCCAAAGAAGTCTTTCTTATCCAGCTTATTGGCACAGAACTGCATTGTAGCACAGTCCTGAGAGGTTGAGAGAAAGAATGAAAGAAACAAAAAACAAGAGGAAAGGGAAGGAAAATGGAAGGTAAAAGATAGCAGAGAAAAGCAGAGAGCAGGCACATTGCTTTTTCTTGTACGGTTTGGTTGAATGACGAGATTCTGGACCCTCAGGCACAATTCACCCCCCACCATGTCTACATAGCACAGCCATATATACTGTATGCACAAGTCAAATGCTTCACACTCACACTCCATTAAATGCTTTAAAGGTAAAATAACTCTTCTTTGAGCAACTCTGAAATAAATAATTTGCTAAATGAACAAATCCTCCACTGACCCTGACTGTGGCTCAATATTTAGCATTCAAAAAACACAGCTGGGCCTTTTTTAATCACAATATTTCACACCATGTCGATAATGACATCCCCCCTACAACACTGGCTGTAATTTTCTCAGACACAATGTTTTATCTTTTTCCAAGGGCTCCATAATGTAATGATTTTAATTTAACAGTTTAGTAGAGTAGATTTATGTAGATTCGTGTTTGTCATGAATCATCTTTAATGATAAAAATCTGGGCAAAAATAAATAAAAACAATAATATAAATGTATTATTGTCTTATTGTATACAGTTAGGTCCATGCATATTTCTCAAATGTTCAAGTTCAAATGTTATTACTTTTGCTGCTGACCAAACTGAAAATATTCAGGTTACAGTTATATTAAAGTGTAAACTCTGATCTTTAATTTGAGGGCTTCAAAATTGTAGGAAAGGTTAAGGAATTCAAGTTCCTTAATATGCACCTCCCACTTTTTTCAAGGGACTATAAGTAATTGAACAATTGACTCAAACGCTCTTTCAGGGACAGGCGTGGGCTATTCTTTATGAGCAGGTGAAATTTCTGGAGCTGATTCTAAGTGTTCCATTTGCATTTGGAAGCTGTTGCTCTGAATTAACCTCATGTGCTCAAAGGAGCTCTCCATACCAGAAAATTGTTAGGCTTCAAAAACAAAACAAAGCCATCAGATCGAAATCAGGAACACTAGGAGTCATTGGATTGATTTTAATAATTATGTACTTCACTGACACATGAACAGTGTTGTTGTTAATAAACCAAAGCAATAATTTTTTTTTTAAATTAAAATAAAGCTAATATATTTATTTGTAATTATGTCATGGAGGCAGAAAAATACAGATAAAGCCTAAAGTTAAAAATGCTAACATCTTAACTAAAATCAAATCAAAATAAAAAAAATAAAGTACATTCAAAATATACATTTCAATAATAATAGCATAGAAATATTACTAAAATAAAAGTCACATGAATCAAGATACCAATCTAATTTCTTGGGATACGGAAGTAAAACTGTCTGGGGCCCCTAAATGGGTATTTTGTGGCCCAAATGGTTAATCTGTGCCTGGCATCAACAAGCATCAATTCCATTTGAACCAATTAGCCACTAAACACTATCTTGCATTTAGAGTGCCATTCAGAGAATGATGAAATTGTAGGCTGGAGTCAGTGAGAAGAGACGCAGAGTGAGTTAGAGAAGAGATTGAAGGAGATCTAGAACATTTCCAAAAGAATCATTCACCTGATGGCCAGTAGATACTGCAAATTACACCCCAGTAATGACTGACATCATCGTAAACCTGCTTGCTAGGGGCTTCTCAGGCCAGAGGGATGTTATCATCACAATGGAGACAACCCTCATTAGCCATAATGGTATGGTGTGAGGTCTAACTGATACAGAGTCATTAGTCTTAATGGTATATCCACTGATGAACATGGCCAGTAGTCTTTCCAAGCTCTAGGGACAATTCACCCTATATTTAACAGCTGAGGGAGCTCTACCTTTTTATTACACATTGCTTGAATTGTTTCTTGACTGAAACTAAACCATAGTGTGTGGAGGACTTTGCGCATGATTAACAGTCCCATTCAGACCAAGCATTCACAGCGATTATGATCCCATGAATAGACCTTAGTGGCAAGATCAATTTGAGCTGAAAACAATTTGAGCAGAGAAAAGCGAAACATCAACCTACGCTACTTTCGAATGAGCAATCCAGCACGAGCGTCAGTCTTCTTGTGGACTGCAATTCTTTCTTCAGTAACAGTAAACAACTTAAATGGCAGCATTGTTAGTTATATAAATGACAGTCAGTCAAAGCGATTCACATCAGAGCTAAAGCTGGCTGTCTTTGGTCACAATGTACTTGAAATTTTGAGATGAAACATTTCATTCATTATTTTGGGCTTGCAGGTTTTATCTGGTTTCTAAATGGGATTTATCTATGTAACTTCTTGGAAAGAGACAGACTTTTGAAGATATTTGCAAACCTCGCTTCTGCTATTTAGCTGAGGGTTCGTCTCCACATGGTGCATTTCCTCATAGCTGTTCTTTGCATGTACCTGATCAAAACCCAGCCTTTCGTAACATCCTGTAAAATCTTTTGATCTGCCATGTGAAATATATATAGATCAAGCAGATGTACCAATTTATTAGCCTCACAGAGGGGAAAAGCTTTTTGAGCATTTCAAATGAGCTTGAGTGAGGCTGTGAGTGTGTGCAATAGATGGCTCAAATGAGCAGTCCTTTGTGTGTGTTTGAGCTTGTAGTCAGTGCAACATAGCCATTTACAACCTGGAAAAGCTGTAATTTACTCCACACTGCTATTTCAGTGATTTAATGAGTACTATCACCAGTGACAGAGTAAACTTTACTAGACAGAAGGACGAAACTGGAACGTTCCAGGGAGAAGACATGATAAAGAGATGGGAGGGATGGAGATAGAAACTTTTTAGTCTCATCTCCTCCACTGAATCTACCAATGGAACGGTTATATTTTACCATACAGTCTAAAGAGAATATGATGAAATAAAATGACCGAGGACATAAACATTTTATTCTTTGTCTTCGCTGGCTAACTATTGTAGTCAATAATAAGTCTGTTCTTTTAATAAATCCCACAAAAATATTTACAGGGAGTTTTTAAACTCCTTTACTGTAAACAAAATGAATAAATCCATCAAAGTGGATTCTGAATTAACATCTGTCCGGCTTGAAATTAAGCAAGAATTTAAAATTAATTAGAATCATCACAGGCTGAGCATATAAAAAGATTTTTGCAATAAACCATATTACATAACATCAGAGCAGGTTTAAAATGCACAAGCAGAATATTAGATGCTGGATACTTCTATAGATCTTCTATAGTCACTCAGGACCAGAAAATCAATGCAGGTCTAACAAAACATGCTATGAGCACACAGGTCTTAGAAAGGGACTTCTAAGGAGAAGACGTCATCTTTCCTAAATTAGTTCAGTGAGGTTACACAATCCATGCTCACTTTGATTTTTTGAAAGCAATTGTGCGATTATTTTCACTCAAGCTGTGAAACCAGTTGCTGCAACTTTCTATTGTGCGTTTATTCCTTGAACCTTGATACCTACTCCATAAGAGCTGGTCTTAAAATACCAGCTGAAAGTATTCAGAAATAAGAGAGACAAAGCCTACATTGTGCGTTAAATCCCGAACAGTGCCCAGTGAGCAGTGCAGCAGCGATCTTCACTAGAGAACACTCACTAATTTTTCAGCTGCTGCTTCATCAAGCCTATGTCCTGGTCTTTATTTAGTTAAGCAGAACAATGCAAATGGCCAGTGTTAATAATGCATGTTGGAAGTATTAAATAATGATGCAAAGATGTGACTACAAATACCTTGGCTACTGTTAATCTATTATTTATGCTTTAATAACATTTAGTCAGTAAGACAGAAATAAAAGTATTTAAAGGTGGCTTTCGTGTTCAAATGTTAATACCCTTTGGTCTGGTGAAACAACATATAGGCACAATCCAGTTCAATTCTCTGGAATAATGTATTTGGCTGCCAGGCACTGAATGGTCTGATCTCAAGGGTATAACAGTCAGCTTTCTTATCAAAGTGAATCATTTCGGTAAAGGATTTCACTGCTGAATAGTTGCAAGCATTTCGAAGGGAAAAGGGGTTGAAAAGTATTTTTTCAGAGTAAAACTATTCATTGGAGGATAAAGTAAAACTGCTGACTTACCCGACAGTTTCCAAGTTCCTCTGCAGTGAGAATAATGGTACCACAATTCTTTCCAGGAATGCTGCTGAAAAAATAAAACATATGGTGCATTAGTGCACAGTTTTATGTTATTGGGAACAGCAGGGCAAAAATAGTGTTATAATCTGAAGATCTGAATAATGTTCTGATACCCATGTAATCACAGTTAGCAGAATATCAGAATAGTAATAGCCGAACTGCTATTTTTAAGAAAATTTGATTTTTTGTCTTTTTTAAAGCCAAAATATTTAAATGTTCTTAAATCATGAAGGATTTTCTAGACAAGTAACAATTATTAATTTTAAAATAAAAATAAAAAAATTCAAAATTCAAAAAAAGTGTTTTTTTTTCCTTAAAACTAAAAAAGATATACTGGGGAGCTGGAGATCACAGTAATGTTGTGTGCTGACAAAAACTGGATGTTTCAGTTCAGATCATTGCTTTGCCCTGAATACATCCTGTGCAGTCGACAAACAGCAACCATCAAGTGTTAAAATAAACCTCTGCCTCAGGATGTGTTTGGGATGTTGTAAAGCTTGAATCTTTGGCTGATTCACACTAGTTTATCTCTATCAATCACACAAGATCCTAAATTTAGGCATCAGCTAGTACACATTTAAGCATTGAGGAGTTTATGCTGACCCCTCTATGCACGAAGAAAATGCATCCTCTGTGCCTTCAGAGTTACTGCCAACTAAATATGAAGAAGTAAAAATCCAAGTGTTCGGCTCAGTTCATTTGTATATCTCCATGTTTTGTACTGCTACAAAGACTATGTGAAATTCTGGTTAAAAAAATGTGTGTATTGTAAAAGGATGCGACTTCCTTTAAAATGAATATTTCTGACAGTTCAACAATGTCACATGACAGTACACACATAATGTTTTTATGTTTTTCATAGTAGTCTCTCACCCAGGTTGCATTTATTTGACCAAACAGAAAGCAAAACAGTAACATTGTGAATTGTCTATTTGAAAACATTTTATGCAGTTCTATGGCAAAGATGAATAATCAACAGTCATTACTCCAGTCTTCATCGTCTCACGAACCTTCAGAAATCATTGCAGTTAAACTGATTTGGTGCTCAAATTTATTTGAAATACAATATTTGTAACATTATACATGCCTTTATTGTAAACATTTATGCACCCTTTCTGAATAAAAAATTTTATATTATGTTTTCACTGCTCAGTCTCACCTCCACTATGTAGGTTAGAAAGGTCAGCTTGCTGCAGCTCATGTTTTTTCCTCAGGTATTAGATAGGACTGATGAAACATTGTTTTAGAAACTAATTCTTTATTAAAGAAAAAAAAACTTTGGGCTGTTACGAGTTCTCCAGTGACTTTTCTGAAGCATCTGAACAAATTACCTTTGAATCAATGACAGAGTGGCAAGATGTTGAGTCAAACAAATTCTTTGATCCAATTCTTGAACATGAAACAAGTAAACCGGGTTAACTGATGGAGTTCAGCTCATTTTCTAGGGTCATAGTGCTCTCAGAGACAGGCTTCCAAAAAGACGAAAGCTAACAACTGACAGCAATATTAAAACATGTTGCTCTGTAATTGCAAATACATGAACAAACTGACAACTGCTACAAGTGGAGCCGTCTTTATATTCATTCACAGGTTGCTCCACATGCAACATTTTTAATTCACTGCAACAGGAGAATAAAAATGATGAAACTGTTTGAAACGTAACAGTGTCTCCTATTACAAACCCCACTGGTGTCGCCTTTTGTTTATTTGAAAAGTGTTTTTTATAAGGGACACTGGATGCATCGTTCACTTTTGTATGCTGTTTGCTTATAAATATGTCTTGCCAGGTGTGGACACATACAATAATAAAAATCCATTAATTCCTTTTTTTTAATCCTCCATAATCATTCTAAATTATCAAGCCATTTGATTTTAAAGGTTAAAAATGTGTTGTTTTACACAACCATTAGGAATTTTAACAAAAGTATTTTGCAGACATTTCATGAAGAACTTGTGGAAAATGGGCATCCGATGTCTCCTTTAACACTGTGTGCTAGCTGTGCTGTGCAGAAGAGCAAAATCAATGGAACTCACACCTCTCCCTGCTGCATTCCCAATTGATTAGCGTCTGACCAAACATCTGAACCCCTTGGTGCCTTCAGCTGACATTGAACACAGCATGCTGTTATTCGTATTCATGCGAACTCACTAGAGTTTAATTTTCCTTTCATCTAGTTTAAATTGAAAAAGCTATAAAAAAAATAAATAAAATCGAAGTAGTGCTATTGAGGCAATATCATGGCCTGGAACCAAGCCAAATAATTTAAACTTGTTAGGGTTCACACTGGCAGAAAATGAAGATTTCTCAGCCGCTAAATGCAATGTGGAAAATAAGAATACAGACACTGTCAGTTCAAATTGACTTCTCTCATGGGAGGCAGGTGTTAATGGTTAAGGGTTTTTGATACAGAAAAAAACAACTACATATACACACACACTCACACATACTGTATATACAGTAAACATTAATACTGTGAAATATTACTACAATTTAATTAACAGTTGTGCAGCCCAGCGTTCTTATGAAATCCATGATCAATTTTTTTAAAGTTTCTATCTGAACAGCTTTTATTTGAAATCGTTCAATGTCTTTCCTGTCACTTTTAATCACTTAATGCGTTCTTTCTGAATAAAAATAAAACACTAACCCCAAACTTTCGAAAGTTATTAGGATACATAAATTAAAAAAGCAAGTTACTGTGATAACTAGGATCTCCACTAACTCTTGACGTTCTTAGCTATGAAACACACTACTGAAAAGTAAACTTTTTGACATTTAAACAATACACAACACAGCATAAAAAAGACAAAGCTTTTTCATTTTTATCCATATTTAGCATGCAATTAAGCATACATTAGACACAAACTGATTTGACTATTGGCAGATTCTGTTGGCATTTACAGCATTGCACCTGCCAAGGGAAAGCTCAATAATGTTGACATAAGCAATAACAATGATGTGGCGTGCACACCAGCATGAGGAAGGACTTCAAGGCGTCTTTTTGCATATAGCCGAGAGCTTAATATCAACTTTTTAACCTTTAACTGAAGCCAACAGAGATTCGGAGGATCAATGATACTGTCCCAAATCCGCCATTCAAAGCCAAATGACTTATAAGTCAACATCACACAGCCCGACCTGTTCACTATGATCAAACAGTCCTTTAACAAAGTATGCGCACCAAGCCCTGTCCTTAAGGAACAGGGGGAATATTTTTACATACTGATCACAGATGAAAGAAAGTCAGCTGAGGGAGAAGAGTTATTTGGTATTACGTTGAATATTTTCAGACTTTGTTGCAGCCTTTTCTTCTTCGTGGCATTCGTAGCAACTCAGCATCTCATTCCACTCGGGCAGGCCTGATTTGATCAATTCATGTGAGAAGAGGAGGTGATTTATGGAGCTACTCATCAGCCTAACAAATTGCTCGCTACTTGTGGCTTGTGAGGTAATTCTACATGCTATATCAGAAGCTATTCATCAAAGTGTTGACAAAGAGTCCAGGGTTTACAATGAAGGGTGATTTCTCTTCATATCCGTCCTCTAATGAGTCAGGGAACATTGTATACTGTACCAAAGAATAAAATAAACTGCATTGCAATTAAACGTGGTGTCCTGTGACGTCTTAAACCTGCCAGAAAGTCCTCTGGGTAATCGAAAATGCTTAAATGTCGTCCCCACATGACTGAGGAAGATGTATAACAGTATTTAACGCTGGCCAGCATTATCATTCGACACAGCAGGTAGTGAAATTTGTGGAGAAGTTTGCACATTTCATCATTAGGATGAAGAATTATGTTGGTATTTAAGCAGACAATAGGTTGACAGGTGAGAGAGCGGGGAAAAGAAATGGAGGAGATTCAGCGAAGGAGAGAAACAAACATGCCCGTCGTACAATGGTACTCATCAGGCCTTACAGTGAGTGGCTAACTAATGCCCTCCATAGCATGGGTTTTCAAACATGTGTTGCACAATAGAGTTGAAATATACAAGATAGGATGTATTGAACATGCGAAAGAAAATAGAATGAGAGAAAACAGAGATAGGCAGATTAAATTATTCATGTGTATGTGAGCGTGTATGTAACCAGAGTACCTGAAATAAACAGCCCTGTTTGAGAGCGATAAGCTGTGCATTCACAGACCATTGGGCTGTTAGGAACATTTACATTCATCTGTCTAACAAAGAGATTAAGCGAATAAGTTCAGACTCATGTGAAACTAAGACAAACGGAGCGGGGGGTGAAATATGACGGATCGCTGGTTCACTGCGGCGAGCGTGCCGAAGTCAAGCTGCATTACATAAAGCTCCAGAACTCCACAAGGGGTTGGAATGAGATTATAACTTAAATCCAATTGCTTTATATACTTAGACGGGCATCCATAATCCTTAAATACACCCGGATTTGAATTAAGATTGGTGCTCCGTTCTCCACCACTTGTGGATTTTAGTGTTTCAAAGACCTAAACACAGCAACAGAGAAACACCTGCAAAATGGCTTCAACCAAAGAAAATCGTAGCTCTGCATATGATTTGCACATATAATCCATAGTGAAATCTCCAGGCTAACCGACCATGTCCTTTCCATAATGAAGACTCATTTTCAGCATCCAGAGCTACTTAGGACGCATCGCAGTCCAACAGGCTTCAAATCAACTATTATTGTTTATCGTGTGAGAATACAAGCATGTCTGCAATTAAATGTAATTCATAAAATTAATCTTGGACGTGGTACTCGATTCAACATAATGACGGAGCGCAGAGCCTACCTCTGCTAAACGTAAGCCATTCATCTAGCAGGAGAGAAGAGTTTGTGCTTACTCGGAGTATCTGGCTCCTTGAATGAGATATTCTTTTGCATAGTCATTTGCAAGATGCATTTTCTTCTTCTTAGCATTGCTACCTGACCGAGCATAGTGATTGATAGCATTCATATCTATAATACTGTTTGCTTCTGTCCTTATGGCTATGCTGCCGTCTATAGGTGGAGTCTCTTGAACAATAGGGCACTGTAAGCATGTCAAAGTAAACAAAAGAAGATAGTCAGAGGTCACTAGGAGGGCAGTGTGCTTTAATGCCCTCCTGAAACATCTGTCTAGCCCTTGTGTTGACCGTTAAAGGAACAAATCAGCTACTGTCAAAATGACAATAGGAGGAATGTCCATGGAGTAAAATTTGCTTCTGGCACTGGAGGCATTTTACATGGCCTGTCAGCGGTTTAAAAACTCAGCCGAGCACTCAATGTATACATTATGATAACAATTGCCTTTCATAAATGACCCTAGCCCAGAGTGCTGCACTAGATGGAATGGAAAATGCATTTCCTGTCCTGAGCTCTCTGAATGTGACAGAACGGCTTAAAATTTCATTTTGTGATGGGGACCTATAAAACACACAAACCGCAGAAGCCCCATCCTTCAGTGTGAATGTTTGTGTATTTGCATAACATGGAGCAGCTTAGACCATCACGGATTCCTGTGCGGAAGGTGTGAACTCCGAATTAATTCATCCAAGGTGATGGATTAACAATAGATTTTATATTCAATATGACTCTTTAGATGAAATGTGTATTTAAATATTCTCAAATCTATGATTCCTTCCGTTGGTTTAAGCTATAGAGAAAGGCAATAACAACCCCAAGGTCATGGGTCTGCCTCCCAGTGAAAGGAAGAACTGAGAAAATGCGTACCTTGAAGAAAATGTCTGTTGACAAATTCATAAATGTAAGTGAAAATAAATACTGTAAAATATGATTGTTTTAAAATATATAGTTGTATTTAATAATCCTATAGAAATTAGGGATGCTCATTTCGGTTAATTCTCGTAATTGACAACCGACGCTCGTTAACCGATTATTAACCGGTTAACTAACAACATTATTTTAAATGAGAATTGAATTAAATTAGAAAGGATAAGTGCCTTTGACCCGTTAAAAATAGTAATATTTGTTTTCTGCGGATTCATTGTACACGCGCAAAAACTTGCAAACAACAGAAGACGAAGAAAACTAAAGAAAAAAAGTTAGCAACAGTGACTCAATTAATATCAACCATGGCAACGTCCACAAAACTAAGTGTTACCACTTTCTGACATGACAGGAGTCCAGTCGAGGCGCGAGTTCTGTCATCAAACCTTCATTAACCGACAGCAGCTTTGGACGGAAAGTGGAGCATCTGAATCATGCAGAGAACACAAAACGGATGAGAGCGGCTCCGGCGGAAAACTGACAAGATCTAATAAAACTTTCAGATGACATGCAGCGCATTTCTCCGTCACTATAACTTACCCAAAACATACATAAAAACACCTGGTAGATGCACGTTTGTGCCGCAGAGCGGCTCTCTTCAGCAGTGAATGACGTGTCCTG